>RJWM01031692.1:0-22172 GCA_004363535.1 Dasyprocta punctata | reverse complement strand
TGATCTTGAGCAGTCAAAGACAGTTTGTCCTTATAATGCTCCTAAAAATATCACACTCACCTAAGGCCACAAGACTGCCCTCACTATAGTCAAGGCTTATATATAGAAGGAGTACAACTCTGCTATATTGTCACAATACTGCATCTTTCTCATATTTTTTGTTGTGAGTCTTTCCGTCAGGAATTGGGAATCAGTGTCAGCACTTTGTCTTAGTCATGATCAATATTCTTGCTTTGTAGTCTGGGAAGAAAGTGCTTTTTTGGCCATATCTGTTCTTACTATTTGATATATTTAGGTTGATCTCATGAATATCATTTGGTAGCATTCTTGGTGTTTAGTAAAAATAGATGTTTTTCAGCTATACAGAGCTATAGCTGATAATAAAATTTATATGGCAGCATTCAAGGCAGAAATTATGATGAAGGCAGGCAGTTCTTTGCATGTAAACTAGTCTCACCATTTTTATCCTTCTACTCTTTTCCTCATTTAACCTGGAAAACACGTTATATGCATTACTTGGAATTATCTCACTTATCTGTTCTTAGATTTTAAAATTTTCAATCTTTAGTGTGATAAGAGCACTTGTTAAGCATTTTTATTTTATTGTATTTATTTATTTATTTTTTGGAGGAGATAGTGGTAATCAAACTCAGAATCTTATGCTTGCCAGGAAGTTGCTGCACTGCTGAACTATATCTCCCACTTTTTAAAGCATTTTTATTTAATTAATTTATTTATTTGTACCGAGTATCAAACTCAGGACCTTGTGCTCGCCAGGCTGGTGCTGTGTGACTATTAAGCATTTTTAAATATTTCACATGAGCGAATCAGACTAATAGGGCCTGTATTCTTTGGAAGATCGTGAATATTGGCAGGGGAAAGGAAGATGATTTAGAGCTGTTCACATTGTTCTTCAACCCACACAATTTAAACAAGGATTGACCCTGATGCGGTGGGTAATCTGTGCTATAGCTGATACTGTGTGATGGTAGTTATAATCCCAACCTCTAAGTCAAAATTATATGAATATCACAAAATATATGGTCAAAAACTAAAGCATTTAACATTTGTTGATGCATTCTTTTGCAGAAGGCTATTCACATCAATATGCAATACTTCTAAGAAATGAGAGAGTGATTCAAAATTTTGTCACAGAGGGTGGACATTAGCTCTTTCAGCAGTGCTTCATGTCATTTCTCAGACACCAGTTTAAAGAAGGAAGAGGCTTAGAGTACTTGGGACAGTAAAAACTTACAGCTCCAGTATGATGCATTAATGAAATGAACACAAGTTTAAATAATATTGAGGGTAATGCACAAAGATTGCCCGACTATAACCTTGTTCTGTGCCTGTCTACCAAAATTTCTGAGATTGTCACAATCGCTAAGATTCTTTTAGTTCCCTTTTTAGGGTTGTAATTAAGTTTGGGGTAGGGCTTGAAATTTGGACCAAACTTCTGATTTGGTTTAAGCTTTATCCTTGGGTTGTAGAGGACTGATTTGCTGAATGGCAACTCTGTCATTTTTGGTGACTCTGAAATTGCATGGATTTAAGTGGCTTAGCATCATATCTAATTAGTATAACAGAAGTACAAGCATAGCATTCCATTTGTACTGATTCAAAATCCTGAACATTCAAATTTAATCATGGTAAAATACATTAAATTTATCATACTCACCTGCTTCACGTATGCAGTTCAGCTCAGTAGAGTTCATTATTTTACACAGTCACATTCTGGAACCCTTTTCGTCTTGCAAAACTTAAAGTTCATACCCATTAAACAATCCTTAATGACTCAAACAAGTTATCCTCTGCAACCACCATTTTAATTTCTACTTCAACTGCTCTAGATACCTCACATAGATGGAATTGTATAGTATTTGTTTTTTTTTTTTTTTTGGTTTTTGTTTAGCATAAAGTTTTTATGTTTATTCATGTTGAAACATGTGTCAGATTTTGTTTTTAGTTTTTTAGGCTAAATGATATTCCATTTTCTTTGTATACCACATTTTGTTCGTTCATCTGTGCATAGACACATCGTTGCTTCCACAGTTTCGCTATTGTGAATATGACTGCTATGGACATAGGTGGCAAAGTAACTCTTAGATGTTGTGACTTTGGTTCTGCTGTATGTACTCCCCAAAGTGGAATTGCTGGATCATATGAAGTTCTATTTCAATTTACTGAGATACTGCCATACAGTTTTCTATGGCTACTGCACAATTTACATGTGCACCAGTTTTCAAGGGTTCAGGTTTCTTCACATCACCATAAGTCACTCGTATTTTTGGTTTTGTCGCTTTTCTTAATAGTAACATTTCTAATGCGTGTGAGGTGGCATCTCAGTGTACTTTTGGGTTGTATTTTCCTAGTATTTAGAAACATTGACAATCTTTTTATGTGCTTATTAAGTATTTGACTATTTCCTTTGGAGGAATGTCAATTTAGATTCTTTGACCGTTATTTCATTAGGTTGTTATTGTTGTCATTATTGTTGAGTTGTAGGAATTCATTATGTCTATCATATATATGACTGGAGAATAATTTTCCCACTTTTTGAGTTATTTGTTTAGTTACACAGAAGTTTTCCTTAACTTTTATGTATTTTAACTTACCTATGTTTCTTTTGTTGCATGTGCTTTTTGTTCCATTGTGATGTCTAATGTCAAAAAGTTATTTTTTTTTAAATTTTCCTCTAAGGACTTCATAGTTTTAGCTGTTACATTTAGTTCTTTGCACCCTTGTCAAATTCTTTTTACCATATATGTGATGGTTTATTTACAGGCCCTCTATTCTATTCTCTTGGTCTAAATAAGTCTATCTTTATAAAACCACTATGTCATTTTGTTTATGATAACATTGTAATCAATTTTGAAGTTGGGTGATATAAAACATTGTACTTTGTTCTTTTTCAAAATTGTTTTGACTATACACAGTCATTTGATATTTCATATGCATTTTAGCCTGATTTTCTATAGGAAAATGGATTCTGAAAAAATGACATTGAGATTTTCATAGTGATTGTAATAAACCTGTGGGCTGCTATAGATAGTACTGAAATCTTAATATTAAGTCTTCTAGACCATGAACATGGAAATATCTTCCATTTGTTTATGCCCTTTTAAATTTCTTTCAGCAACATTTTGTAGTGTTTAGTGTACAAGTCTCTTGCCTCTTTAATTTAATTTATTCTTAAGTATTTTAGTCGTTGGATACTATTGTAAATGGAATTGTTTTCTTCATTTATTTTTAAAATTATTCATTACTTGTGCATTGAGATGTAAAGGATTTTTTGTGTGTAAATTGTCTCTAGTAAGTTTGTTGAATTCATTTAATAGTTCTCAGAAGGTTTTTAAAAGTGAACATTCATTTTTTGAAATAGGTAAACAGTTTAGATTTAACTTAGAGGAAAAGCCTCTTATGTGATTTATAAATTGAAGTTTAAATATGTACTAGTGTAAGTAAAATGCTGTGATGAGAAATAATTGCCAATTCTCCTATTTTTAGTAATAAGACTTTTGTATACTACCAAATAAAGACATTTGGAAATAGTATTGCACTATATTGGGTCTGTTCAGAGTGACTGTTTTGCTGGGCATCGTAGTCCATGCTTCTGCTTATAGCTGCTACCCACAGGGCTGAGATAGGAGACTGTGAGTTCAAGCTCAGCCTGAACAGCATCAGGAAAGCGCTTCACAAAAAAAAAAAAGAAAGAAAAGAAAAGAAAGAAGGAAAAAAAGAGTGATAGCATTATATGAATAGCTCAGAAGGACACTATATTCTTTTTGAACCCACAAATGTTTATAAAATTTTCATAAAAAGCAGAATAATAGCGATTACATGGATTCTTAATTCTAATTTTAAAAAATTAAACAAAGGAAGGTTTGACTTTGAAAGTCTTCACTTTTTATGAGAAAAATGAAAGAGAATATCAACTTTGCACTTCAACATTTTACAAGGGGAAAACTTCCAAAGTCATATAAGATACATAATTAATTATCTTTAATCCAAATATGATAAGGATTATAAAATGTGTAAAGGACATGATACAGGAAATTGAGATATGTCTTAAATATCTTGATGATTCAATACAAAGTAAACATGTATTTAGAATTGCAGATGTAAAAGTTGGTGACCACTAGAGCGGTGTGGAAACTCTATGAAGAAACGATCATTCCTCTATAATGATGGAACATTTAAAATTTCACCATCAAAATTTTTAATAATAAAATTTCATTAATGATTAAAATTGTTTAATAAGACCTTGAATTTCTTCTGCTCCACAGGTGCACTACATAATTAAAATATTTATTTTGGCATAACTTTGACCAATATTGATTTTAACATGCATTAATTCTGCACTTGTTCAAACATAAAGTCTGTTTACTTCTACCTTCTGTAGATATGTGTTCAACTGAATTTGTAATTGACATAGAATAAAACCTGGAGAAGCCTAATTTAACGGTGTTGTTGGAAATCTATTAAAAATGACAGTGCTATGAGGAAGATTGAGGATAGTAAAAGAATAAAAGGAAGAGGTAAATTTTGTTTACAATCGGCATAGAGCTGATTCAGAGGCTCATTGTAAATGAGAAGTTGAGCTTTCAAGTGTGACACTTTAGAAAACAAATCAAATATATTTGTATTTATATTTATTTGGATATGAATATGTGTATATTCTACATGCTAGGGAATGTGTGTTTTTATCATTCACTATGTGTATACAAAAGAAATATCAAATAATACAGTAAGTTTTTTTAAATTGAAAAGAAACTAATTTTAAAATTAGCTAGATCAGAGAGATTGCAAAGTGAACTATTAAAAATTTTAGACTTTGAATGTCCTTTTAAAATATAAGTCAGGTCTGTATAATTGCTAGATCAGCCTGGTATATCTGGTGGTCATGCAATAATATAATAAAATGATTTCAGTAATGCAAAAAATTGATGTAATTTTACTTGCCAAATGTGCATAATCCTATTACCTAGTTTCGTGTGGTTTTTCAATCAAATTAGAAAGCTTATGTTCTTTTCAGCTTGCCATTTCAGAGAAGACATTTTATAGTAAAATATAAGAAACATAGTGTTTAAATTTTTAACCAATTTATCTGTTGTGAAGTGGAATTACTCTTTTCTCTAGAGTAAATATACATATATAAGCATAGACGCACAAACACACATACCTTCAAAGTATGTTTTCAGTTTCCATGTGTTAAATTGTTAAATGTGTGATTTGTACAGGAATTGCAGAGATCAAATAGAAAGGAACTTCATTAGCTAAGGCCTAGTATATACAGTGAGTGTTCAGTATGGAAAAAATCTAATAGTAGGTCTCTAGTCTATCAGTTAGTACACTCTTGTTCCATGTTGCATTTACTTTGGAAGGTTAGGAACAAGTCTATACAATTTCATTTTATATCACACATTTTTACGCGGATTGTATGGTCCAAGAGTAGTTAGCTTTTATATTTATCCTATTTTTTTTTTTGCTCATATTTAACAGATATTGACTGTTGTGACAGGACAAATAATGGCCTCCCCAGATGTCCACGTCCTGATTCAGTGAATCTGGTATTACTTTATGCAGCAAAATAAACTTTAGTGATGCATATAAGTTAAGAATTTTAAGATAAAGAGATTACACTAAGTGAGTTCCGTGTGGTAACAGTAAAAGTGAAGAGGTTCAGAGACAGAAATAGATTAGAAGATGCTTTTTAGGTAGCTTTGATGTTAGGCAATGGTGTCATGAACCAAAGATGGAAGCAGGTCTTCCCTGGAGTCTCGAAAGGGATGAAGTCCTGCTGTTATGATCTAAAATGTCTCCCCAGACTCATATGTATTTAGAAATTTATTGGGTTTATATGGGCACTGTGTTCATCAGTGGAGCCATGAGCTAGACTGTTTTCTTTTCTCTAACTTCTCTTTTCTCTCCACTCCCTGACTGCCATAGATTGAATGCTTTACTCTGCCATGCATTTCTACCATTCTATTTCTGCTTTGGAATCTGCTGACCGTGAATTGAAGCTATATGCTAAAATAATCTTCCCTTTAAGTTGCGGTTGTTACCTAGCTTGTCTCAGCTCCAGGAAAGTGGCCTACCGATGCTTGATTTTGATTCACTAACACAAATTTTGAATTTCGGAACTCCAGGACTCTAAGATAATGATTTTTGTTGTACTGAGTCATCAAGTTTGTGGTAACAGCATAGAAAATTGAATAATCTCCAAATCTTTATATGGTTTGGGCTATCTCATAATGTCATGCATGGTTCATGGCCATTTGGACATAAAGGATGAGAGAGTACTCAGAATCCGTGTACATTTTAAACTTGAGGGCCCAGTGGGGCTGTCCTTATCAAGTTCTGCAGTGTGAGGAAGTATGATAAAGACAGCCCTGAGCTGAAGCTTCTGTGGCTTTTTACTGGTAGATCAGGAAACAAGGAAAAAGGACAAAAGAAGGATGTCTGTGCAGGAATTCATGTGAGGCCCAGGGGAAGGTCATGGTGGCCTGTTACATGACTGACCTTGCGGCCAGTCTAAGTAAGAATTTGGAGTACAGGGAGAATGAGGGCCAGAGCATATGTTCCTTAAGACAATGTATTTGTTCCTATTTGGACTTGTGGCCCTATAGGCTTTTAATCTCTAACCATGCATTCTGGGAGGAATTGGACTTGTGGCACCCCAAAAGTCCTTTATTTCTGCATATCTATCTCATACATATGTCTGACCAATGCTCCTACATCATAATAACCATACACTGAATGTGAAATAGACTATTCCTAGATGTTTCTTTTTTTTTTAATTGTAAGTAGAATAGTTATTACTTGGTGTTTTTCATTTTTTCCTTCTATTTTTTGTAGTAGTACTGCAGATTGAACCCATGGCTTGGTACTTGGTCTGTCACTGAGTTACAGTCCCCAGCTTTTTAAAGACAGAATTTCACTAAGTTTACCAGACTGGCCTGGAACTTGTGATCCTCCTACCTTAGGCTCCCAAATAACTTTGATTAAAGACTTATGTCAACATGTACCTTATTTTACTTCTATAATCATTATTTAATAGTGCCATAGATGATACATTCTGGTCTCAAAGAGAATGCACATTTAAAAAATAGTTGCCTTTGTACGTAAGAGATATAATCATTTCACAATGTGTGGATGAAATGAGATAGTTGTATTACAAAATTGCCTATGTGTGGCAAAGAGAATTATGAAAGGAGCTCTTTAAGAAGGTATAGTAAAAAAAGATTTAGTTTGTCTTATATTTGAACTCAATGTAAACTTTTTAAGAAGATGAGGAGGAAAAGAATAATATATTCTGCATTTTAGCACAAGCAAGCTTACATGTCCATGAGATAGCAAATCCAATTTGCTTACATCAGGCCAGTCTAATCATGTAACTTTCCTCACTGAAGTGGTATTACCAACAAGACACTACACAGAAGACACCAAGATAGCATCCAAGACATTCTTTTTTCAACTATGATAGGTCTTCTCTAAGACTTGAATAGGAAGAACTTGTGTCCTGACCACTACATTGGGTCAGACCCGCTCTGATCCTTCTGTAATTGTGTGCATGTGCCATGGGACCAAGGACTGGTGACCACATTGCTGCTGCACCTCTTTCTTTTATTTAAACTGCTCTGAGATACACAAGACCCCATAACTTACCCCTCTCCCCCGCACTGTTTCAGGAGTGTAGAAGGAGCTTATTTGTGCAGGTTAGAGGGTCTGTCTCTGTTTGTGATGAGAATCCCCTCACAGACATACATATCAAGAGAAGGAGTCAGGGCTGGGATATGAGCTGGGGCTGGTAACAACATGGAGTCTATCACTCCGCACAGAACCACGTTTCAGTGTGAAACCTCAAGGAATACAGAACTGTAAGATCAATCTGACCTTCAGGTTTGTAAGACTTTATTTGTAAATGTAGAAGGCTACAGAACATTTATTTTAATGGTGGTTTAGCTTGATTTATACCTGTTATATACTTAGACATGTGTTATATAGGCTCCATTTCTATTTTTCCTCTGGGTACTATAAATGTTGGAGTCAGGTCTCCATCATTTTTCCTGGTTTTTTTTTTTTTTTTTGTTCTTTCTATATTCTTCAGACATACCTAGCTACTTACAGATTTTCCAAACTTAATCATGCTGCTTGGTGCTTCTGCATATATTACCTCCTTTGCCAGGAATCCCTTTCCTATTTTTCACTTGAGATCTTCACACTGATTCTTGAAATTTCTTCAACACATGTTCTCTTCAAATCATAGAAAAGGCATCTCTAACCTTTTCCTATCAGAGGTAACCATTTCCTTATTGGTGTTCCATTTGCACCTTTTAGTCTTAATACAGTTCTCTTATTCCCAAACAAAATATGTGTTCTATGATAAAGAAGACCCTGCTTTTCAAATTGGCATTCCCAATGCCTAGCTCATAGTTAGTAATAAGGAAGCAAAAGATAATTTGTATTTCCCACATTTGTTAATGGTGTGAGATACAAGGCATATGGTTTGTTTTCATTTTGGTCCTAGCTGTGAAAACATCTACATTGGATGCATGGGTAATGATGGTTTAAAAGACAAAAACAGAGGCAAAACTCTTTACAAATAAAGCACCCATAGACCCCAGCACAAGTATCTCTGGTGAAACTGACTTGAAAGTATTAGTATCTCTAGATGCTGACACAGGGTGGTGGGTAGCATGTCTACCACCTTCTCTTGAATCGAGCCTCGGGACCCCATTTTGGAGGCAGCACAATATGATCACCACTCAGTTGCCTTGAACATTGTTCATCTGAGGCACCCAGGACTGGACAGGCTAGGGAGCCTCACGGAATATGAGAGAAGAGTTTCAGTCTCACCTCAGGAGTGAAGATTTTGGGTGTGAGCCTGATCTGCCTTCGGCATGGGTTTGAGAAATGTGGGGAAATCATGGGCTTTTTCCTCTGATACATCTGTTAGGTAGAATTTGAGGAGATAATAAGTGGTGAATGTATCTCATTTCAAAGGAAGAATAATTGTACACACTGGCAACAGTCCTTCCAATCAATTCACTGTACTCACATAATCACTCCTGTTAGGCTGAGGCATGGAGATAGAGGGCAAAAGGAGTGAGTGTGACACAGAGAGACAGATGCAAAATACTCCTCTTAAAGTTGTTGAATTGTGAAGAAAAAGTGTATTTTTTTTTTGAAAAAGTGTATTTCTTGATGAGTAGCAAGGGAAGGCTGAGGATTAAATATAATCCCCTAAGGCTAGGCAGCTGATATGCTTTTGCCAAATAGGCTGCTATTACAGCTGAGAAACTACGTAAGAGTCAAGTTCTGTTTGTGTTCTCAGTAGCTCTCTAACCTGTTCTGTGTGCTGGGGGTCTTGTCATTGTGGTTCGTTTCAAAGTGCTTCCTTACCTCTGGCTGCCAGTTGGATCTGGCAACAGGAAGTTTTCTGCAGAGCACTGAAGTACAGAGGATCACAGGAAAGCCCAGTTTCTAAAATATAGATCCCAGATATTACACTTAGCCATTGTTGAAGCCTAAAAGGACTAACCCAAGAACAGAGAAATCTTACAATGTTTTCCCAATGTCTTCATCTTCTGTTTCTCTTCTAACTCACTGACTAGTGTTTTACCCTGATTCTTCACCCCTTATTTTCTTAATTTCTCTTTATATACTTTCTTTACTTGTGTGCATGTGCTTTCCCAGTCTACCTGGATTTCTGTGTTTGTCACTTCTGCTTGGGAGTGCCAGATACCATCCTCTGCCTCCAACATTACTAGACCCTTCTGGACTTTCTTCCTTAAACTACCAGCATACAACTCCGTGTAATGAGCAGATGACTTTGACCATCTTTACTGATCATTTTGGCTGATTGTTTTGTTGTCTGTGTTTTTGCATCCATGGAAATGATTTACATAATGTTTAACTTTCCAATCTTGAAGTTTCATACTACAAAATAAAAATAATTCAGGGAAATTAATGTGATTATATGTTTAAATTATCAGGAAGATGTTGGTTTTACCTAAAATACTATGCTTTTAAAGGAGTCCCACAATATTTAATGGGAGAAGTTTTGACTATAGACCATGTCTAAGAGACTGAAGACATAAAGTTATTTCTAGCACAGTGTGCTAAGCATTAAATTGCTGAATTGGTGTGCTAAATGTCATATTTATGACAAGAAAGCAGCCACTACTTCATTCTCTTATAATTTATGTTGTTTAATCCAGTGCTTTATAATGACTTTGTATATTGACTGGATGTTTGAAATGAGGGCGAAAGAGGGAGAAAGAATAAGAGAGAAGGAATGGGAGTGGGGCCTGGGAAGGCAGGAGGAAAAGTGACAGGAAAAGTCAGAAAAATAGGATGGGCAAAAATTTCGGTAAATGATTTTTTCCATTCATCTATTGAACACACACTTACTTACCTCTTGAGTGTCAGGGATCATGTTAATCCTCAGCTGTATGCTGGTAATTAAATAATAATTTAAAAATAACTACATGTGTATAGTATTTCAGTATATATCAAGGTCTGGAATAAATACTTTAAAATATTAAAAAATATCTTATTTCATAACAACTCTAATAGCTAAGTATTTTTAGGGTCCCCATTTTCCAAGTGAGGATGCCATAGGATGAAATTAAGTCCGTATTGCCATAGAGCCACTGAATGGTAGAGCTGGAATTAAATCCCAGGCAACCCTGTTTTTTGCATGTGTTTGTTATTTTGTTTTGTTTGTTTTTCTTTTGCCTTTTTGAAACAGGGTTTCTCCAAGCAGTTCAACCTGGCCTTAGACTCACTTCATAGTCCAGGCTGGTGTGGAACTCACAGCGATCCTCCTGCTTCAGCTTCCCCAGTGCTGGGGTTACAGGCATGTGCCCCCACACCCTGTGCAGCTCTGTTCTTGAGTCTCTAGTTTTAATTACAACTCTGTATTCTTTTAAGGGTCTTATAGTTCGGGAATGTTGTGAAGGAGATGGATAATTAATAGGCATTTTTTAGGGTGCAGAGCACCGAGAGGTAAAGGAACAAACAGAAAAGGCATTTCTTCCACTTCCAGAGTTAGAAAGGAATTCCAGAGAAGGTGGAATTGATAGCTGTTGGTGGTAAGTGGACATCACCCAGGTGAGGGGAGGAACGAAATAGTTCAAGGAAGGGTGAACTTTGTTAGTACAAGTAAAGGTTTTGTATTTGCATTTTGAGTTAGAGAAATGTTATTTGCAATAGATGAGTCATTTGATCTTTTTGGTTAGAAAACTGTCCCTGCATGTTTTACACAAGTTGCTAAAACTGACCACATACTTTTCCAAAGTGATTAATGCAACAGGGACTGCATTATAGTTTTACTGCAATGAAAAATACCGTAAGTTATTTCTGTGTACTGAGGATGCCCTTTGTAATCCTTTCTCAGATTTGAAATAGTATTGAAGAGGTGTTTCTGAAATTTGACCTGATTTGGAGAAGCGTAAATTAAGACAGAGATGTGCTTGTAAATACATCTTTGTGTCAGCTTTAAGACCTTCTTTTGGTGTAAGAGTGAAGGATTTTTATTAATCAGAAAGTAACTAGATTTTGAAATCAGTTTGTGAGTAAAGCTACTAAGGGAAAGAAAGATTGCCCCAGGCTTCTTTACCTAGAAAGAATAATTCTCCAGAAAATATTCTCTTTTTCTTCTTAGCTGCTTTACCTCCTTTTCCTCCCATTTAAAATCCACTGCTCCTATAATATGAATAAGGTCTCCTATCACTTCCTCCATAAAACTGTATTGATCCTCCTGTGGTGAGGTGGATTCCATTACCTTCCTCTTCACCTGCACCCAGACCTCAATATAGCTCGAGCATCTGCCTCATTAACCTATCATTTGTAGTACATCTGTTTGTCTTTTTCTGGGTTGTTAGTCCTTGGAGAATGGGGACTGTATTATATTCAATCTAATAAAGTGCATAACACACTGTGCTTATTAAAATACTGAGATAATTATTTCACTAAAACATTTCCTAGTAGAGAAGAACGCTATCTCAATTAGAAAAAGCAAATGCACTGCTACCAAGAAGACAAAGGGATCACTAATATTCGTACAGGAATGGCTTCGGGTAGAGGATCAGCAGAATGTTAATTGTAAGCTTCATGTAAATTTGAGAGATTTCCACTGGAAAATAAGGCTAAATAACAAACAAGTTTTTTTAGCTGGAAAAAAAAAGCAAAAAACTAGGAAGGGCAGGAAACACATTTGTTTGCATATCTAACAAATGTTTGACATTCTTTTCACTTTCATAACAACCTTGAATTACAGAATCTGTGACCCATTTTGCAAAATAGATACTGAGAGTCTGCATAGCTGTAATTCATAGTAATGCTACCTACAGAGGAGCATTCTTATTAATCTTGAAGTTGTTTCAGATATGTTTGTATATGTGTGTATTTTAGGATCGGAATCACAGACTAGGTAGGCTGGCATTCTTTGTTTAATATTTTATTGGGTACAAACTCTAATGCTCCTAATACCGTTTGAAAATATATTTTTAATGATTGCCTGATATTCCACCAATCCACTTATTCATTGAACACTTATCAAATGTCAGTGTGTACTCAGTCTCAAAGATGCTAATGGATAGAGTCCCGATTTCAGTTAACTGGCATCAAAGATAAAGCTTACATAACTGTGATGGTTTATTTAATGTGTCAACTTGATTGGACCAAAAGATATTGAGATTTATTGTTATAAAACAGTATTTTGGGGTATGCCTGTGGAGGTGCTTCTGAAAGAGATCATTATTTGTAAAGGTAACCTGAACAATGAAGTTCACCTTCGTTAAAATGAGTCGCCATCACCAGATTCATTAAAGACCTGAATAGAAAAAAGAGGAAAAGCAGATTCGCTTTCTGATTCAGTTGAGACTTTTATCTTCTGCCTGACAGATACTGATTTTCCTGGTTCTTATGCTGTCATATTCAGATCTGGATTTACATTGGCCCCGTTGGTTCTCAGGTCTACAGTCTGAATTTCACCAGTGACTTTCCTGTCCTCCAGCTCACAGACAGCAGACCTTCAGACTTCTTGACATTCACACTTCATGAGGCAATCTTTCACACTGAATTTCTTTCTGAACATTCTATTGGGTCTGTTTCTCTGGAGAACACCTATGAATACAGTGGTCAGTACTGCTAGTTGTCTAACCCACCATTCATTTCTGCCTCCACCACTCTTGTCAATTTCTGGAGTTGGTGCTGGAAAAGAAATACGTGTGTGTGTGTGTGTGTGTGTGTGTGTGTGTGCGTGTGTGTGTGTGTTAGTGGAAATGGAACCCAGGGATAATGTACCACTGAGTTACACCCTTGGTCCTTTTTATTTGTTATCTGTAAAGATTTCCTTAGAGATATCGCTAAGGAGATTCCCCTGCTTCAGCCTTCCAGGTCGCTTGGATTGCAAGCATGTGCTTGTGCATCCAGCTGAAATATATCTTACATTTCTCTTCCAGTTAGGATTGTAATGCAACTCAGTTGTTGCCTGTGGGATTTAAGTAGAAGTCTGTTGTTTGATTTCTGGGAAGGTTTTGCTTTTTCATGCGAAAGATTAACTCTTTGAGATTCTTGATCATTATTTCCTATTTCCTGCTTGAAAGACAATTGCTTGAAAGAAAATACGACTTTGACCTGTGTTTGCCATTTTTCAATTTTGAGAATATAAACAGGATCCTAAGGATGTGAAGAGAGAAATAAACCAAAAACTCTGTGATCCTGGTGGCATCACTGAGAACCTAAAATAATGCAAGACTGTACATATCAGTAGACTTATTACCTGAGTAAAATTAATTTTTATTTGCTAAAACCACCCTTAGTCAGCTTTCTTCTTATTATTTTTATTACTAGCAAACCTAATCTTTCAGTGTCTTTACATTGGTTTCATTTTTTTCCAAAAGTTATGCTATAATTAGTAACTTCACCTGAAAAGTGTTGAGACCATTTCAAATTCTGATGTGATAATTTCTGAGGTGTATAATTTCTGAACAAAATAGTATAAATTTGATGCATTTTAGCTATATTGCCATTTGAAATTGAAAGTGTTTCGTATGTCCAAATATAGGGGAGCATTTACTTCAAATAACTGGTACTTCTTTCCGAATTGCTTTCAACTCATTGCATCCCTTTTCTCATAGTAAAGGGCTAGGTGAGTACAGAAAGGGCCCCATCTGTTCTTTGTGAGAAAGCTGGGTTAGAAGACAAGTGGAAGGATATGACTGGATGCTCAGGAGCGGCTTGGTAAAGCAGCAGTTCTTTAATTGAACTTCGTGGGTGAAAAGAGAATTCAACTCTGATGTTTAAAGTGACTGAAACAGAAGAAATTGCAATGTCAGGAGTAACTTACTGTCCTCAACTTGTACTTTCTTCATTATTCTGAAATAGTTGAGTATTTCTAACCTAGAATATGTGGCAAGAAATTGTATAAGTTGTAGTAAAACTCCAGCCAATAGGTTTCACATTGTTCATTAAGAAAAAAATACATAAGCTACAAGTTCTCAGAAAAGAAATACCAGTGAAAGCAGTAGTTTTCATTTATTATTATTTTAAATTTTGTTTATGGCAAAATGTGGTTATTAACCAAATTCAGCAAAGCTGAAGGCCTCACCTGTTTCAGTGATGAACAATTTGCAGACTGCCATATAAAGTATAAAAATCTCACCTGAGGGTTGGAATGAATTGTTTTTTCTTAAATGTACATTATCTGGTTTAGAAGTATGGATCATGTATTGAACTAGCAATTGTGCTTAGGTTTCTCATAAAGAAGGGAGAAAACTTTCCTTTGGAAATTGTTTTTTGAAACACTACACGTGACCTACTTAGAAGTACAAACATAAGCTTGCAGGAGTTTAAACCATCTGTGTTACATTGCTTACAGAAAACCATGATAAGGGAATTCTTTTCCTTCTTTAATTCATTTTCATTGGTGTGTAGAAGTCTTTAATGCTAGTAAGTACTCTGACTTTTTTCCCATAATCGGAAAGGAATCTTTTTATTCTGTGGCTTATACACTGGTGTGCATTCAGCTTGTACTTGAATGGAGTTGCTGGTGCAGAAAACCTGGATGGCTAGCTTGTGTGTAACCTTGCAAAAAAGGAAAGAAAGAACTGAGTAGTGTGCCCATGCCAATGACTCACTGAAGTCCAGTCAAGTGTAAAATCAAGTTAGAAGCAGCTCAGGGCAGATACTGAAACCTTTTGGAAGCAAGATTTCTGGAGTGTTTTCTTAACGATTATGGAAACTTTAATCCTTTCTCAAAATATCATTCTTACCCTTCATGCTTAAGTATAACTGGATCGAGGTTGCTTTGTTTGAGCTAAGTGCTTTTGAAAATACAAAAGATAAAGATGAATCTAATAAGGTTTATTATTTGTTGTCACTGGTCTCTTTACCTTACAGTTTACATAGCAGATTTTCTCTTCAAAAACCTTTTCTGGTTCTGACTGTCACAATCCATGTTGATCTTTCTACCACTGACTGATTCAATTCCAGCAGTCAGGGGTCTATAGCATAGCTTACTCTCACTGTTTTCATAGGAATTCTTCTTATACTCACATATCATCTTCCACTTAAATTCAACGCATCTATTATAGTCTCTGAGTTTAAGCAGTAATTGGTCGAATTTCAGAGTAGTCTTGTGGAATCTGATTTATCTTTAAGAAAGATATATGCGAGATCCTGAAGAAACTTTTCAAGAAGCTCTCTGTGCCTGTGGAAATCCCACGTTGATCCTTAATCCCCCTGGCCAGCAGGACTGCCCCTACTAAAGGTCATCATCTCAGTGCCATTTTGATGGAGCAATCAAAAGATTTCCTGAGGAAAAGAAAATTTTTCCCTACTAATCTGTTAAGCTCTTTTCCCACTTTGTTTCTTTCATACTTTAAGATAACAATTTACAGAGATCACTTTTAAAGATTATATCAAATTGTGGATATCTTTGGATGAATAATAGTTTATCTAGTTCCATTTGCTATATTTTATAATCAGAAAGGTGGAAAGATATTGGAAAGAGTACCAGCATAGCCTGTCAAGCTGATGGGCTGACAAAAGAGACACCTTCATCATTGTTTTCTGTGACTATCTCAGATGTTTTCATAATGGAATATTTAGTTAATGGAGTAGATTAATTCAAATTTCAACTATGCTGGAGTAAAAAAAATGTTGAACACTGAGAGATAATAATTTTTACCCTCATTTTGCTAATACTTAAAATTACTTCTTTATAAGGTCGGGGGCACTTTCTCCTAAATGGTCCTTGTTAGAGACTTAATGTACAGAACAAGCATCAGAGCCTCATGCTAAACTGGGTTCAGTACTGGAGGATGGGCAATAAAGATTCTATTAGCTTTGAGACTGATTGATTGGCCAATTGATTCATGTGTTAATTCTATAAATTACTTATTGAAGTCCTCATGTGTATCAGGCTGTGTGCTGCTAATGCCATGGTAAACAAAAACAGACAAGTCCCTGTAATCTTGATGTAGGGGAGACAGTTATTAATATAATTTGCCATCAATTGCAACTGTAGTAAGAGCAACAGAAGAAGCATGATGCTAAGTGATTGCATAATGGAAGATTAGTTATGGGGATTAGAGCATTCTAATGAAGACTCAGGCCTAAACTAACATGTATAGAGGATAGAAGGGATTAATTAATACTAAAATAAGAGGAAGAAGTACAAGGTATGCAAAGATCCTGTAGCAGTGGGAGTCTACTGCAAATACATGAGACTGAAAGAAGATGAGAATGGCTACAGTACAGGGAGGGGTCAGTCTCACTGTGAGGCCAGAGGGAATAGCTAACAACTTCCCATGAAAGATCTTACAGTGTTTTGTCTTTAAGAGCAGTGGAAACCCTTTAAAGGTTTTTAAGGAGATGATTCAAGCAGTGGGGTAGAATACATGCAACATGATGAAACTGCTCTTCTGAAAAGACCACTGGGTGTTGGCGGGTAGAAAGAATTGGCAGGAAGGGAGTGTACAACTCTTATTCGTGATAGCTTTCTAGGTGATTACACATGACAGAAGGGTACTAAAATGAAGAACAGGTTGCTTAATCAGGTTTCCAGAAATTGGTAATAATGTTTATAATTCCAAGTCCTGCAACAAGGAACTATGGGTATAATATTTATTTTATTGATTGTTTTGATGCAAAAAGGAGGCATAATTCACATGGCTGTGTCTCTTTCATCATTGTTTTCACGTGTGAGCTGTCTGGTCTTGTTTGCTTGTTTGTTTTAGTGATTTTTCTAGGCCTATATTTTTAAGAATTAAGATAAAATATTAAAAGCAAAGATTTCTTTTGAACCATTTCCCTTTTTGCACAAACATAAATCTAGAAATATATACATGTATGGTATACATTTGGATAAAATTTGCTATAAATCATGATAAAATGTAATTTTGCAACCCTTTATGCAAATGAAATATATCAACACGTGTAAGCATCTCTTGTCAAAGAGATGTATAGCAGTTCCATTTTGAGGATTTCATTCTAATCAGTTGTAAAGAGTGATCACAGTTACTGCTAATGGGCATGTGTGTTACTCTCATTTTCCCTTATAAGACCAGATTGGAAGAAATATCCTTGCACATACATCTTTTCATCTTTATCTATCTCCTTAGGATAAATTTCAAGACATAATTGGGGTTCATTTGATAAACACATTCAGATTTTTCAATATCTTTGAGAATTCTCTGTCCTCCAAAATGTTCCAAACAACTCAAACTTTATCAATGTTAGAGATAAATCCATTATCCCATGTCTTTGCTCACTATGGACAGATTCATGTTATTAAAATGATTATTTTTTGCCTTTCTGTTAGGCTACGTGTGTTCCATTTTTGCTAATTTCATTTGCTTTTTGCGAACTTGATGCCATTGTTCTCAATATCTCTGTGTCATGTTTTGTTACTCTCAATTTTAGGTGTTCATCTAAAATGGTCAAAGATTCTTTAAATTTCTGTGTATTTAATGTATCACACACTTTGTAACTTTGAGGTTATCTTTTTCATTCAGGTAGAGTATGAAAATTTTGGTGGAATCAGGTTCAATTAACATTTCAAAGACATATTTTCCTTGATGTTGTTATGTAACACTGCATTTGTCTCTACTAACATTTCACAATATTTTTTATTTCAAAATTTAATAGGCTTTATGAACTTAAGATTTCTCCATGATATTTGTTGTCTTGGTAGTTCATTGCTTTTTATTGCTGAGTTTATTGGTCTACTCACCATATTTGGATAAAGTTCCTGAATCAGCCACAGAAACTGTCAGACTGTCTTCGAAAGTGTGCAATTTTGCATTTCCTCTTAAAATGAATGAGAATTCCTGTTGTTCCATTTACTAAATAACACTTTTTCCCCAGTGTTTCGGATTATAGCCATCTGGATAGGTGTGTGGTAATACCACATTAATTTGTAGTTCTCTAATGACATATCATGTTGAACTACTTTTTGTCTGACAGTTTGCCATCTGTATATATATTTTGGTGTGGTGCCTGTTCAATTTTTTATCACTTTTAAAATTTATGTTTTCTTATTGTTGAGTCTTAGGTGTGTGTGTGTGTGTCTGTGTGTATGAGTGTGTGTGTGTCTTATGGATAAAAGTCTTTTATCATGTATGTGATTGAAATACTTTTTTTTCCAAATCCTTGGCATTTATTTTCAATTTCTTTAACTTTCTTTCTTTCTTTCTTTTTCTTTCTTTCTTTCTTTCTTTCTTTCTTTCTTTCTTTCTTTCTTTCTTCCTTCCTTCCTTCCTTCCTTCCTTCCTTCCTTCCTTCCTTCCTTTCTTTCTTTCTTTCTTTCTTTCTTTCTTTCTTTCTTTCTTTCTTTCTTTTTTCTTTCTTTTTTTGACAGGTCTCACTGTATAGTTCAGGCTGGCCTTGAACTCATGACAACCCTCCTTCTTCAACCTCCCCAGTGCTGGGATTACAGCCCTGCACTACTACACTCCATTTTACAATGTCATTTGCAGAGCAAAAACTACTAATTTTAACGAAGTCTAACAATTTTATTCATGGATGTTGCTTTTGTTGTTGTTTCTAAAAATCCATTGCAAAATTCAAGGTAATCTAAATTTTTTATAATCTTTGGGTAATTTTACAGTTTTGTGTTTTATAACTAGAAATGTGATTCTATTTTGGTTGGCTTTTTGAAAGTGTAAGGTCAGTTTTTGTTTTTGTACATAGATATTTACTTATTCAAGCACCACAGATGTTTCTTATTCATGATTGGAGTCCTTAACCACTTCTGTTTTAGTAGAAATAATTTAGAATTGTGGTTATCATTTCAGATATAGCTATTTCTGAGTTCTCTGCTTGAATACCTTAAATGTTACTTCTATGTATACTAAGAATCTAGCTCAGGATGAGATCACTAGTAGCAACATTTTCATCATGCTCAGTTTAATTAGAATCCTTTATGTCGTTTTGAAAGCAGAAAGGACTCTTCACAAAGTTTTGTAAAATTGTGTTCTTCAAGGAGAAATTCTGTTTTTTCAGTATCTCTCCTCTCTATGCTGATCCTCTCACAGCATCTCATTTTATTTAATTCTCTGATCTTTGTCCTTGTTGGCTCTCAGTGATCTTCATTCACCATTTGATGATGCAGAAGAAACTTTGCAGGTAGACACCCTGGCCCCAGATCCTTACCCTCAGAGACTAACTCCAGTCTCAGTATTGCAATTTACAAGAATACTTCAAAGATACTTTTTGAAATGTTCCTCTTTACCCTTTAAACAAACAGTTTGGAGGTATTTCTCTTAGTTCCTAAGCTTTGATATAACTTACAATGAAATAAAAAAGACATAGGAGTTTTACTTCTTTTGAATGCCTTTTTTCTAATAGTTCTGTGATTTGATACCATGGTGACAGGCATCACAGAAATACTTAGAATTAATGGTGCTTTCAGTCAAATTGAAAAAGAAAATGTATTTTTAATACATCTAGCTTCTTGGTTAAATTACCTTCTTGCATATAAATTCCTTTCTGGCATCAATGAACTGAAAATATCAATTTCAAGAATCATTTTAATTGCTGTAATTGCATACTTATTTTGCCCTAATTTTACAAGGTTATTTTAATCCAAAGTATAAAAAAAATACAAAGCAGACAAAATATTATAAGTACATTTTATAGTACCTTTTTTTTAGAGAATTATGCTTATAACCTTTGAGCTCTTTCTTAATATTTAACTATCTACAATAAAATTTTTTGGTATAAGTGGGTTACATTTTTAGTAAGATTTTTATTTAAATTGATCTTTAATATAAAAGGAACTAGCTATTGAAAGTTATTCTAGTGCTCCCTTCATAATTCATGTAAATAATCTCTATAGATTTTTAGTAATACTATTTAAGATATTTCTTTTCCACTGTATTCCTATATCAGTTAACCTTGGTTTCCATTTCATCCTGTTTTAAAATAGCTCCGTCGTGTTTCTCATCACTGTTTTCTTAACTGGTTTGCCCCACACTCTGCATCACTTTTTGGTCTTCCATAAAACTATACTGCTCAGACTATTGCAGTAAATTTCCTGCATTGTGTTGTACAAAGAACGTGCATTTGGAACAAATACTACTTACTATCTGTGTGACTTTGGGGCATACTATAACCTCTCTGTGATTCAGTGTCCTTAGCTACAAAGCATTGTTAGTAAACTCATAATAGTTGGGGTTCTGATGACAGGGAAATAATACTGACTGTTTTAGTGCCTCTCAACTGTCTAAAGAATAAAGTTCAGAATTGTTAGCTTTTTATTTAATGTCAATCAAAATTTGCATTCAGACAATCTCTCAGTATTTGCATTGATTCACCTGGATGTGGCCAACATTTTTGTTACAGCCCATTCAGAACTCTCTTACCCAACCGTATTTATACTTCTGTTGCCTGAATGTTTTGCCTTGTACCTTCACAATGTGTTGAAATGCTACCAGTCCATTAAAGCCAACTAACATGTCAACTCCAAATTTCTGGTTGAATGAGGTGAGATTAAAGTGACCCTTTCTTCCTGCAACTTGTAGGCCACTGAGTTTTTAATTTTCTTATGATAGTTAGTAGCTGCATGAATTATAGCTGCTTGTGTAAAATTGTTTTCTTAGAGAAATAAGGTACTCAAAGTAAGACCAATGTTATACTCATGTGTTTTTATAGAAACTTAGAGCTATATCAGACAAAAAGATAATTTTCAATAAACATTTGGTAAATTAATCTTTCATTTAGCTCTTTTATACTCATAAGTATTCTATTATGTCAGGAATCTCTTCCATAGAGATAAATCTTTTCATGGCTAAATCATTAAAATGAATGAAATTTTGTGGAAGTGTGATTATTCTGTATTGGTTCAAGAGAGCTTACACCATTTCACCAATGCAAAGTACATATCACTTTGAGCATTTTAAAATCATTATTTTCTAGAAACTTAGCTCAATTTCCTGACATCAGATATATTGCCTACGGTATCAGAGTTAGACCGTTCTACTCCCATTCAAGAAGGAAGCAGAAGCATGATTAGTTAATAGATCATGTTTTAAAATATCTAGCTTATTTCTGATTCAAATCCACTTCAGCACATAAAGCCCCATTGTGGTACTGAGTGCATGTCCGTTCGTTCATAAGAACATGTTGAACAATGACTCAAATGATGCACAGTTTCTCACAATACACATTAGGCTAAGAAAGAATTGTTAACATGTCATATAGATTCCCTATATTTTTGACCAGGTTTTACCTACACCTCTTCTCACAGAAAGACAACTCTTCTAATTTTAATTATCTCTGGGGAAGACAATTTCATAATCTTTCTTATAAAATAACAAATCTCCACAAGTGAAACTTAGACCTATTTTATTGACAGATGAAAGACATGAGTGCAATACATGGAGTGATAAGATCAAGAATTAACATAATCTGTTAGTACGGTTGTTTTCCCTCAAGCAACTTCAATTGTATTTTTCTTTTTTTTTTTTTTTAATTTTATTTAAAAGAAAATAGACACAGAAGATAGAAACAAAAAGTATGAAAGACAAACAACAACAACGACAGATCTGATACAATTACACTGTAGGTTTACACTCTGAGGTGGTTGAAGTTTGACAGTAGTTACAATATCACATATCGTTACCTTCATAGGGGTTGATCATATTGACAGACATAGA
>RJWM01031691.1:0-15478 GCA_004363535.1 Dasyprocta punctata | reverse complement strand
TGTCCTGGTACTCATCTGTTTAGTATTCAGTGTGCAAGCTAGAACTTGTTGCTGTCTGTAGCTTTGTGACTCACTAACCTTTCCAGGCAAGACAATTTGTTTAGTACCTGGTTTTGGTACTTACTGTGCCTCAAGAATGAATTAATGACAAGTAGCATAGTACTACTATACTTATAAGAAGCAAAAAGCTGGATAACCATGTATATGATATTGTCAAACACTTTTGGAAATCTAATGAATATCATGTAGTTGGTTGGTTGCTCTGAATGTCACTGGACAAAGTGGTACAAGAAAACGGTGGGCTCGGGTTCAAATTAAGAGCTCAAGTATGCATAAATGACCTAACGGCTTTTCTGTGTACCCTGACAGAGTTCATCTCCTGTAGGTGGAGGGCTGAGACTGTTGAAAATTACACACAACACCTCATCCTATGCAATAACAAGGCAAACTGAATGCCCAGCCTTCCAAAATGTCTACTGTTAAAGCGGAGTGATTGATTTGGAAAGACTAGGATCCCTTAAGTTGGAATGGGTTTGGAAGGGATGTTGAGTCCGTAAATTCTGAGAGGCTTCTCTATCTCAGAGGGAAGCAGCATTCCTCCTTCAGTGGTATTGGTCTCCCTGCCACACCCCTCACCCCCAGCTCAGGGAGTTAATTTTGCATTCCCTGAGGAAACTGTAATGGCCTCCCTGGGGCTGATGCTCCTTAGGACCCAGTGACCTCTGAGCTTTGTTTCTGGGACTATAATTGGACTCAAATCCCTGCCAGTCCTTAAAGGTGAAGTACCATGTGTGATCCATGAGGAAGTGTGGTACATTCCAAAGAATTACCTAAGTTTTCTAATTTATACAGAGAGAAATGGAGGAACACATGTAGGAGTGAATACTAAAGGTGTGGGATAATGATAAAAGGAGCATAAAGTTGGATCAGCTGAATTTACTGATAGGGGCTCACTAAGCAGAGATTCTGACTATAATGTTGAAGTTCAGGAAGTCAAAAAATGATCTCAACAGTTTGGTTGGTTGGTTGGTTGCTCAAATATAGACCAGATTAAGCAACCTGAAAATGACCTGTCGTAGGTTAAAATAGAGGAGAGGATTCAAAAGCTTAGAGAGATTGAGATGTTAGTGTGGAATTATCATTTAAGAACTACTCACCCACCCTGAGAGAGTTAAAGACAAACTTCTAACAATATTGGTGAAACTAAATTTACAAAGGAAGCTCCTGTATCCTTAAAGAGTTCTGTGATTGCTCTTCTGTGTAAGTCAGGCCTCACAATGGGAACTGTGGCACAGAATTGGGACACCTAAACGTACTGGACATATTAGACACCACCCCTACCCAGACTGTCAGGGGCGCATTCAGCCACCAAAAGCAAGGTAGATATGGTTATCATGATTGCCAGCAGAATCAATACAGAAAACAGAATAGTCTTATTCATGCAAGACTTTGGTGGTCGCTAGTCCATTGTGGTCTTCCTAGAAATGAAACAGATAGGATGTCTACTAGATCCTTTTTTTAAAAAGCAGTGGCAAAGTTTATTTGAAAAACTAAAAATGAAGAGTAAAGGAAACACGGGCTCTGCAGAGCAAGCTTGGGACAAGTAAAAGAAGAAAAAGCAAGATAAAAGTGCACCCTAGAGGACACAGAGTGGGATATGGTGAGGAAAAGTCATGATAGCAAGCTCTTCTTGGTGTCAGTGTCCTTTTATATGGTCCAAATCAAGGAAACTTGCAAGAGCTTCTACGTACAAGTCCTGAGAGGTGGTGCTGGGATTCCACGCCTCAAGTTGAGATGTCTACTATGTACTTACTTGATCTGTATAACAGAAAAAGTTCTAGGTGGAGTGAACAAAAGTCTCACCTGGGACTCAAAGTCCCTTAATGAATTCCTAGACTTCATCCTCTTGAATCAGGTAAACCCTGGTCTCCTTAAGGAATGACACTTAAAGCAACCAAAATTTATACTTTTAGTCTCCCAGTCTTCCTCAAAAAGACTTATGGTTGTTTACCAGGGTAACAGTGCATTGTGGAGAAGGAAGCAATCAGATCTTTCAGGGAATACTGGGCACTGATTGTCAACCAACACTATTCTAGGAGTCCCAAAAATCCAGTGTGGCTACCAGTGAAAGTAGCATACGGAGATCAGGTAATTAATGGAGTTTTAGCTCAGGTCTGTTTCACAGTGGGCCTAGTTGGACACCAGACACATCTTGTTGTTTTCTCAGTTACAGCTTGCATAATTAAAATGGATATACTTGCTAGGCATGGTGGCACATTCCTGTAATCCCGGCATTCAGGAAGGCTGAGGCAGGAGGACTGCCATGAGTTCGCAGTCAGCCTGGTCTACATAGTGAGTTCAAGGCCAGCCTAAACTACAGAGTGAGACCCTGTCTCAAAAAAAAAAAAAGAAAAAAAAAAGAAAGCTTTGTAAATAAGGAAGGGAAAATGTTAAAGGGAAGGAGGGGAATGGGGAAAAATCAAGTTATATCATGTGTAAATTCCCTATAATGTATACCTAAAATGTACCAATAAGCTGGGCATGATGGCACACGCCTTTAATCCCAGCACTCGGGAGGCTGAGGCAGGAGGATTGTTGTGAGTTTGAGACCAGTCTGGGCTACAAAGTGAGTTCAAGGCCAGCCTGAACTGCATAATGAATGAGACCCTGTCTCAAAAAATAAGGCCGGGGATTTAGCTGAGTGGCCTAAGTGCCTGCCTGGCAGGCACGAGGTTGTGAGTTCGATCCCCAGTACAAAAAAAAAAAAAAAAAAAAAAAAAAAAAAAAAAAAAAAAAAAAAAAAAAAAAAAAAAAAAAAAAAAAAAAAAAAAAAAAAAAAAAAAAAAAAAAAAAAAAAAAAAAAAAAAAAAAAAAAAAAAAAACTACCAATAAACTTAACAAAAAATAGATATACTCAAAACCTAGCAGATCCAGTTGTCCTTCAGACAAAGGACTTCTATCTAAAACATATAAAGAATTTTTAAAAATCAGGCCCCTAAAATTCAAGGACCCAATCCAAAAATGGGTATCTAAGGTGAATACACACTTCTCAGAGGAAGAAATACAAATGGAAAATAAATATACGAAAAAATGTTCAACATTAATAGTCATTCAGGAAATGCAAATTAAAACAACACTGAGATTCCATCTCACTCCAGAAAGAATGGCCAAGATAAAAAAATCAACCAATAACAAATGCTGGAGGGGGACTGTTGGCAGGAGTGTAGACTGATGCAACCACTGTGGAAATCAGTGTAGAGATTCCTCAAGAAGCTAGGGTTAGAGATCCCATTTGACCCAGCTATCCTGCTTCTGGGCATTTTCCCAGAAGAATTGAAAACATCATACCACAGTGATATTTGTGCACCCATGTTTATAGCAACCCAATTTGTAATAGCCAAATCTTGGAAACAACCCAAGTGCCCATCAATCAAGGAATGGATAAAAAAGATGTGGTATTTTTATACAATGGAGTACTACTCAGCTATCAAGAAAGATTGTACTGAGACTTTTATAAGTAAATGGACACGACCTGAGACCATACTCATAAGTGAAATAAATCAAACTCACATGTGTAAATACCATATTGTCTCCCTAGTATAAGAAACTGAAACAGTACATATGATGCAAAATCTACAATAAATACTGTGTAAGGGTAAGAAACTGCTCAAAGAACAAAAGTAATTGGGAAAGGGGAAAGGAGGAAAGAAGGAAGGGAAAAGGAAAAAGACATAAATCTATATATATGTATATGTAAGATAGTGAAAATGACTATACTACTGAATGTGTTAGTTACTGAAAAAGAACAATACTCATATGAGTAGATCAATTTTACATGTCTATATCTGTTAATCTAAACAACCATGTTGAAGGTGATGATATGCAATATTACAACCATTGTCAAATTTCTATCATCTTGTTTTGTAAACCTATAAAGTTACTGTTTTGGATTTGCTGTTATCATTTGTTTGTTTCTTTTGCTTTTTGTCTTTCTTTTCTGTGTGTTTTTTCTCTTAAATAAAAAAGTAAATAAAAAAATTTTTTAAAAACCTAGCCGAATCCTCACATTGGTTCCTATACCTTGGAAGTGGGGACCAATATAGTAGGAAAAGCCGAGCAGAAGCCACTAGAATGGCCCCCAAACCAGGAAAACTGTAAACCACAAGCAATAACACATTCTGGAAGGACTGCAGAGATTAGTGCCACCAGCAAGGACTTAAAGGATGTAGAAGTGGTAATTCCCACCACATCCTCATTCAGTATGCCTAGTTGGCCCATACCAAAGACAGATGGATCTTGGAGAACGCCAGTGGATTATCGTAAGCTTAACCAGGTGATGACTCTAGTTGCAGCTGCTAAACCAGATATGGTTTCATTGCTTAACACATTCTCTGGTACCTGGTATGCAGCTATGGAGCTGGCAAATGCCTTTTTCCTCCTTTCTGTCAATGAGACACATCAGAGTAGTTTGCTTTCAGCTGGTAAGGCCAGCAATACACCTTCATTGTCCTGCCTCGGGGGTATATTAGCTCTATACTAGCTCTATCCTATCATAATTTAGTTCACAGAGAACTTGATCACCTGTTCCTTCCCAAGATATCATGCTGGTCCATTACACTGATAACACTATGGTGATTATACCTAGTGAGCCTGACATAGCAGCTACTCTGGACTTACTGATAGAGGGTAGACATGCATGAACTGCATGTCAGAGGACAGGAAATAAATCTTACTAAAATTTATAGGTCTTCTACCTTTTTTTTTTTGGCAGCACCGGGGTTTGAACTCATAACTTTGTGCTTGCCAGGCAGGCACTTAAGCCACTGAGCCAAACTCCCAGCCCTACTTTTTTTGAGACAGGGTCGCACTATGTAGTTCAGGCCGGCTTTGCGCTCACATGGTAGCCCAAGCTGGCCTCGAACTCACAATGCTCCTCCTATCTCAGCCTTAGACCTTCTACTTTTATGAAATTTCTAAAGGTCCAATGACATGTTGAGATATGCCTTCTAAGGTGAAGAATAAGTTGTTGCATCTGGCCTTTCCTACAAGCAAAAGAAGATGCCTAATGCTTAGCAGGCCTCTCTGGATTTGGGAGGAAACACATTCTTCATTTGGGTGTGATAGTTCAACAGAAGGGTCCAAAAATCCAGGGTGCAATACAGGCTGCTCTGCTTCTGAGCTATATGACCCAACAGATTCAATAGAGCTTACAGTGTCAGTATCAAAGAGAGATGCCTTCTGTACCTTTCAGCACAGGTGAACTGCAGCACAGATACTGAGAACTTTGGAGAAACACCCTGCCTTTATCCACAGACACTATCTCCTTTTGAGAAATAACTCGTGGCCTGTTATTAGACCTTGGTAGAGACTGAATACATAATCATGAGCTACAAAGTCATCATGTGACCTGAGCTGCCCATCATGAAGTGAGAGTTATCTGACCCACTGAGCCATAAAGTTGGGTATGCACAGCAGCAAATGGTAGTGATATACACATAATAGGGCCAGTGTAAGTTCAGAAGGCATAAGTTACACGAAATGGTCATGATCCCCATTCATCTTACACTCCCTTTTCTCTCCCAGTATGCACCTATGGTCTCATCAGGAGTCCCCTAATGTCATCTGATGGAGGAAAAGAAGACTCCAGGCTGGTATGCAGATAGTTCTGTTACCAGGTTCTGAGGTTCTGGGGTCTCCTTTAGAGGTATTTTCTAGGTTCTTTCTGCCCTGAACAAAGAATTGGTCAAGACAAGTGCAAAAGGTAGAGAAGTTTTGTATTACTAAATGTAAGAAAAGAAATATTTTCTGCAAAGAAAGTTTGGTCCAATTAAAAGTAGAAAAAGAAGTATACTCTACAGGGAAAAAGAAGTATACTCTACATGAACCACTATGAAAGAGAGCACAGCAGCCCCAAGCTTAATGGTGGTTGTCATTTTGTATCTCCCACTCCTCAGACTGACATCAGGTCTAGACTGTCCTACTGAAAACCTGGTAGCACTCTGGTGGGAAGAATTAAAGATAGCACTCTCTGATTGGTTCCATGTGTGAGACTTTGGGAACTGTTCTGCACAGGTGTCCTAGAACTTTGTAATTAACAGATCACACCCACTTACTCACACAGTTTGCCATGCCCTAATCTCCTGCCTCAGTTCTGCAACATATGTGGACACCACCTGAAATAGGCAACTGCAGCACATTCCTCCACCTTCAGCCCTTCCTGAAGGAGTTTGTCTCGATCAGGTGGCAGACCAATGGCATGCATGCTGCAGTGGGCTGTTTGTTATCATTGAAAGCTCTAAAATGTTCACCATCACTGGTCTAGATGCTTAAGGCTTAGAAGGAATCTGATTGGAAAAGCAATGGCAAAGAAATTTAAGGTAGAGATATGTAAATACACCTCTGGGAAAAACCTAAGAAAATATCTGTGCCCCATGTGAATGTTAACCAGCAGGTGACCTTCACAGAGGAAGACTTAAATAAACAAATGGATTGAATTACCTTTCTGTGATACCAGTCAGCCTTTTTTCTGAGCCACCTCTGTCATTGCCCCAGAGGCTCATGAATGAAGCAGGCATGGTGACAGGGATAAAGGTTAAGCACGGTCTCAGCAGCATGAACTTCCTTTCACCTGACCTGGCTATGGCCGCCGCTGAATGCACAAGCTGCCAGCAGCAACCAACACTGAGTTGTAGAATTCCCTAGGGTAATCATCCACCCACCCAGTAGCTAGTTGATTACAGTGAACTGTTTCCATCATGAAAGGGCAACATTTTATTCTTAGTATAATAGATTCTTATTCTGTGTATGAATTTATCCTACAATGTCTCTATCCAAACATTCATTTGTGGACTTACAGAATACTTAACCCAATGTCATGATATCCCACACAGCATTGCTTATGATCAAGGAGCTCAAATAATAGCAAAAGAAGTGCAGCAATGGGCCTCTGCTCATGGCACTCCCTGGTCTTACCATGCTCTTCGTCATTCTGAAGCAGCTGATTAGTTAGAGCAGCAGAATTGTCTTTTGAAGACTCAGCTACAGTAGTAGATAAGTGGCAGTGCCTTGCAAACTGGCATAAGGTTCTTCAGAAGGCTGTATGTGTTTTGAAGCAACGTCTAAAGTATGATGCTCTTTTTCCCTTAGCAATGATTCACAGGTATGAGAATCAAGACATGGAGCTGATCGGGAGGCTGAGTTAGGAGGAGCGTTGTGAGTTCAAGGCCAGCCTTGGCTACAATGCGAGCACAAGGCGGCCTGAGCTACATAGTGCGACCCTGCCTCAAAAAACCAGGACTGGGAGTTTGGCTCAGTGGCTTAAGCGCCTGCCCTGGCAGGTGCAAGGTTGTGAGTTTGATCCTCAGTGCCGCAAAAAAAAAAAAGACATGGAACTGAGGCCAGGGGTATAGCTCACTGGCACAATGCCTGCATGGCAAGTGCAAGGTCATGAGTTTGATTCCCAGTACAAAACAAAACAAAACAAGAAGTAGAGCTGGGTCGGGCCTGGTGGTACTCACCTGTAATCCCAGTACTTGGGAGGCTGAGACAGGAGGATTGTTGTAAGTTTGAGGCCATCCTGGGCTACATAGTAAGTTCAATTTCAGCATGGACTACATAGCAAGACTCTGTCTAAAAAAAATTAAATAAAGTGGAACTGGGCATGGCTGCACATATCTATAATCCCAGCTAATCAGAAGGCTGAGGGGAAAGGATTACAAATTTTAGCCTAGCCAGGGAAACATAGTGAGATCCTGTCTCAAAAAAAAAAAAAAAAAAAAAAAAAAAAAGTAAATAAAAAAGGATAGGGATATAGCTCAGTGGTATAGTGCCTGCCTAGTATGCATGAGACCTTGGTTTTTTTGTTTGTTTGTTTGTTTTGTTTTGTTTTGTTTTGTTTTGTTTTGCCATACTGAAAAAAAGAGAGAGAGAGAAGTGGGGATGGGAGCACCTACTCCTAGAGACCTACTAGCAAAACTTTTCTTCCTGTTCTGATAACCTTGTACTCTGCTGGCTTAGAGGTCTTAGTTCCAAAGGGAGGAATTCTTCCATCCAGAGACACAATGATTCCATTGAACTGAAAGTTGAGATAGCCCCCCAGACACTTTGAGCCCTTTAGTCCCTGAATCAACAGACAAGAGAAGTTTGTAATTGGTGGAGTGACTGATCCTGACTAGCAAGGGCATCCTGGACTCCTACCCTAAGTGTGCCCCAAAGTTCCACGTGAAAAACTTGGACCACAATGGCAGGGGAGTTAAGGAAGCGTGTGTGCTCATTAGAAGAGACTCTTTAGCGCATCACTCAGTAGTACTACTATGCACTGCGATTAAGCTCAACAGAAAAATATACAACAACCTGATTCAGGCAGAACTACTAAGGGTCTGGGTCATTTAGGAATGAAGGTGTGTGTCACCACACCAAGTAAAGAAAGGTGATCAGCTGAGGTGCTTGATGAAGGCAAAGGGAACACAGGATAGGTAGTGAACCATCTATAAATACCAGCTATGGCCACAGGACCAGTTACAGAAATGAGGAGTACATTTGTTTTGAATGCTGGTATGTGTGTATAGCAAATATTCTTTTTCTTTTCCTCTCTTACTTCCTTATCATGTAGCATGAGATATATTGACTTTATATCATAGAATTTGAGTATTAGTTATACATCATAGTAGACACAAAGAAGAATGAATATCCTTCAAGGAATATACCTCCTGCATTAGTCAGCTTTCCATCATTATAATAAATACCTGAGATAATAAATTTAAATGGTAATCATTTTGGTTCATGGTTTCAGAGGTTTCAGGCCACGATAGGTTGCTGTTAGGCCTGTGCCGTTAGACAGCACGTCATGGTGGAAGCGTGCCACCGAGCAAAACCTCATAGCCAAAACCCAAAAGACAGAGAAAGAAGGGCCTTGGGTCCCACAGTCCTCTTTTAGGGCACATCCCCAATTATGCAAGGACCTCTTACTAGGCCTCAACAGCTAAAGACTTGCTCACCTTCCAAGGACACCACCCTGGGAAGCAAGCCTTTACCACATGGGCCTCTAGGGATGCTCAAGATCCAAACCATGAAATCCCTTCTGGGAAAGGGGCTAGGCACAGTGGTGGCAAACCTATGGCACATGTGCTGCAGTGAGTTGTTCATATCACTGAAAGCTCTAAAAGTTTCACCATCACTGGGCTAGGGTGTGTTTAGTAATACACAGGGTGGGTGTATTGTGTTAGGCAGAATTGTGACCTTGTTCTTGTCTTCAATTTGAAGATGAAGTATGGTTCAAAGAGATGGGGATGATTAGCCGGGCGTGGTGGCGCACGCCTTTAATCCCAGCACTTGGGAGGCTGAGGTAGGCGGAGCCTTGTGAGTTCAAGGCCGGCTTGGGCTACAAAGCGAGCGCAAGGCTGGCCTGAGCTACATAGTGCGACCCTGCCTTAAAAAACTAGGGCTGGGAGTTTGGCTCAGTGCCTCAAGCGCCTGCCCTGGCAGGCGCAAGGTTGTGAGTTCAATCCCCGGTGCCGCAAAAAAAAAAAAAAAAAGAGATGGGGATGAGTTGTCAGGGGGTGGACTTTTGTAAACTTGGCTGGGATACAGGGTGCTCAGATTAAATATTATTCTGCTTGTGTCTAGCAGGGTGTTCTGAATGAGATTAGCATTTGAATCAGTGACTGAGTAAAGCTGACTGGCCTCCCCGGTGTGGGTGGGCATCACCCAATCATCAACCAGTTCACTGAGGGCCTGAGTGGATCAAAACAGACTGAGGAAGGGAAATGTGGTCATCGCTGACTGCTGGAGCTGGGGCATCAGTCTTCTGCCCTTGACTGGGACTTAGAGCATCGGCTTCCTGGTTTACAAGACTCCAGTCTTTTCCTGGGTCTCTAGTTTGCAGACAGCAGGTTGCAGGACTTCTCAGTCTTTATAAGCTTGTGAGCCAATTTCTTACAATTCATCAAAGCTAATAATAGAAATAAAGATAGAAGTGGAGATAGAGATAGAAAAACAATTGGTTCTGTTTCTCTGGAAAACCCTCTCTATTACAGTGTGTGTTTGTGTGTGTCTGTCTGTGTGTGTGTACATGTGTGTGTGTGTGTGTGTCTATAAAGAAATTTATTAGCTGGGCATGGTGTTGCACACCTGTAATCCCAGCACTCAGGAGGCTGAGGCACGAGGATCGCAATGGGCTACAGGATAAAACCCTGTCTCAAAAACCAAAAGATAAAGACAAAAAAAGAAAAATAAAAAAAGAAATTTATTAGCTAGATAGTGGTGCACATCTGTAATAATGCAGTAGATATTTCAAAATTGCCAGGAAAGTACTATTCAAATACATTACATAAAATTGTAAGTAAATGAATTGATAGATATATTGATTAAAGATTTAATAATTCCATAATATATATATATATCAAAACAGCAATTATAACCCATAAATATATAATTATTATTTATCAATTTAAAGATTCTTTAAAACAAAGTTTATTGGGGCTGGGGCATAGCTTAGTTGTTGAGCAGGTCTTTAACAGGGATGAGGCTATGGGTTAAATCTCCAGCATGAAGAAAAAAAAAATTCCCAAGGTAAATGTACTGTTCAATGATTTTTAGTGAATTCACAGACTTGTATAACCATCCCCCAAATCCATTTTAGAATACTTTAGATCTTTAAAGCCTATTTATAATCAACCCTTTTCCCAACTCTAGCCCCAGGTAGCCATTATTCTACTTCCTGTAGATTTGCCTTCTCTAGGTAAGCTCTGTTTTGAGTGGCATGGCTGTAGAACGTGACCATGGTGGACACTGAAGACCCCACAATATTTCTAGCCTAATGACAGTGAAAAAAACCACAGCCAGTATAAGTACATTGTCTCATCATTTTAGACCAAGCTGTTAAAAGTCCAGACATTTTTCAGATTCGAACTTCTACAAGGCCATTAAGGCAACTCCTACCATTTTGTGTGTGTATATGCATAGGGCTAGGGATCAAACTCAAAACTGAACATGCTAAGATGCACTCTGCCATTGAGCTACATTTCCAGTTCCACATCTTTACTGTTGATAGAGGAAGCAGTGCCCTTGACTATGGCAGATGGTAGTCCCTGGCAGCTACTTTGGAGAGAAAACTCAGAAACTGCATCAAGAGCCAATCAAGGCTGTGCACTGTACTATTTTACCTTTTAGATTCATAATTGGCAGGTAGTCTGTGGCCACCCAAACAAGAACACTTTGCCTTAGAAGGAGCTCACAGATAACTGCTGTGTCACCTGCCATTAAGCAGTCTAGGGAGAGTTATTTCACTTGTAATGACAAAGCTCTGGATAAATACGTAAGGTTCACCCCAGAATATGCTCTCATCAGGGTCTACATAGCTTGAAACAGTCCAAGCCTTCTTTTAAAGCATTACTTTGGTCACTAAAACGGACTTTTCAAAGCCCATTTGTAAGATCCAATCTTATACCACTGGGCATGGTGGTATATATCTGTATTCCTAGCACTCAGAAAGCTGATGATTGCCATGAGTTCAAGGCCTGCCTGAGCTACGTAGTGAGTTCAAGGCCAGCCTGAACTACATAGTAAGAACTTGTTTCCAAAAATGAAAAAAAAATCTTATTGTTCTTGGGGTGTTTTGTTTTGTGGTACTGGGTAGGGATTAAACCTACTGCCTTACACAGGTAAACTAGTATTCTACCACTGAGCTATAATTCTGAGCTATTTTATTTTATTTTATAGACAGGGTCTCACTAAACTGTCCAGACTGACCTCAAAACTGCAATCCTCCAGCCTCAGCCTCCCCAGTAGCTGGAACTATAGCTGGACAACAGGTATGCACCCACCAGGTCCAGCTCTTTGTTTTATTCTGAGGATAACCTTCTACTTTACAAAGACAAGGATGATCTTCCTATTCCTCCTGTATTTAAACAAGCCCCCTCACAGGACCCAGTACATTCCAAAGCACACATTTGACCATGTAATCTCCTTATAGTACATACATTAAAAAAATCAAACCTAGATTTCTTTCTGCCCAAAACCCTTCCTCCCCTATCTTCCAAATCTAACTAATGAGTGCTCCATTCTTCAACCCCCTTAGGCCCACATATTGCCACTTTTTCTTCTCTCCAGCTCTACCTTGAGATGACAAGCTGCCTTCTTTCCAGGAAATGTACTGGCACCATGTGGGGCCAAACTACCATCGTATCTTGCTGTTTTAATAAAGAATGATCCCCCTGCTTCCACCCTGGCCTCCCTTCCCTCTTCTCTTACCCAAGCAAGACAGCTAGGCAAGCTGTCAGTCTTATTAGGTTAACAACCAGGGAATTCAGAATTAAAAGATGAACCAGCTGGGATGGGGGGTGGGCTGAGTGCTTGCTTAGGTAGCCTTGATTAGGCTCTAGGTTCAATTCCCAGTACTCAGGGAAAAAAAAACAAAAAGAAAACATGGACGAGTCTTCGAGGCTGTACATTAAGATAACACTCCAGGAGACAAAAGGATGAGAACTCAGCTTGGCCTTCAAAGACTACGCAGTCAGCAGAGATACTAAGAAGCCAGAGCCAAAAAACCAAAATCATTAAAATGAAACCCATCAAGGCAGGGAAGGGATCTGCCCTGCTCCAAAGCTCAATTGGGAATTTTCCCAAATGATAAGGGAAAAATTGTAGGTGGTAAGGGGCAAATGTATGCGTAGAATTGTTGCTAGAGTAACTTATGTTTCCCTTTACTTTATTAGCATAGTAAAAATCATAGCCAGGTAGAGACTTAAAATGTTAATGAGACATGAAGAGTCCTGATGAAGAAGACAGTAGGCACAGCTAGGCTCTACCCTCATATGTGATGACATCAGGAGACCATAAAAATCGGTACCCCTCTGTCCTTTATTTGGTCAGCCTGGGATCTCTCTTCCCATTTGCTTTCTCTCTTTTGCTTGAGCGTAAGAATAAAATCCTTGTTCCTGTACCAAGGTGCTTCTGACTGATTCTTCTGATAGCAAAAGAACCCACAGAGTCAGTAACACCATCAACCAAGGGACCTTCAGCAGAGATAAGCCCGTGTCCCTCCCCTCCCTTGCAGAGTAGGTGGCTCTGCGTTGCACTCAGATCCCCAGCACCTACCCAAGGCCATGCCTGACTCAACTCTGCCTCTTATGTGGCCTTTGTGCCCTGCTTCCTAGTCCCTGCACTCTAGCCAGTGGTCTCTCACTGCTCAGGAACTTGCCAGCGTGACCCAGGCAGGGCGTCAGGAACCAGCTCCCTCTCCTCCCAGCTCTCTATGTAGCTCCCTCACCTCCTCAGTCCCTGCTCCAGTGCTGCTGGCCCAGAGGCCTCTCTGATTCCCCTCTCCATTAACACTCCCTCATTTAGGCTCCCTTTATCAACTTTGCCATCTGCTTTAGCACTTTTTTCCAGAACCCAACATCTATGTATTTGCCTGTTCACTTGTCCTCTCTGTCTTCCCCGCTGCAATGGCGACCCACGGAGCAGGGGCTGCGTTTGCATGGCTGACTCTGGATAGCCTCCCCGAGCCCACTTCCGAGTGTTCACATCTTCATGCTGTTCCCTCCCCTCGGTGTGGGTGGGACCCCAGGGGATACTCCATAGTTCTCATGATTGTTATCACCTTGAGGAAAGTTCCATCTTGCTAGCAGATGGTTTCTCCTTTCCTGCTGGCCTGGAAAGGATGAGTTGCCACTTGTGACCTGCACAAGGGCAGCCACTGGGATCTCAGGGCCTTTAGTCAATGACTAGTGAAACCACAAAGTGAGTAGGACAGGGCGGTACCCCTGTAAACCCAGCCCTTGGGATGGTGAGAATGAAGAATCTCAGGTTCAAGGCCAGCCTGGGCTATCTAGTAAGACCCAGCCTCAAAACAACAACAACAACAAACTCCAAAGTGTCTCTACCATCACCAAAAGGAAGTAAATCCTACCAACTAAAGTACTGGGCTAGGAAGCAGATTTATCTTCAATTGGGCATCTAGATGAGACCAAAGCCCTACTGACACCTGGACTATGCCTGTGGGAGTCTGAGGCAGGGAACTCAGTGCAGCAGGGTGTGGGCTCCCGAACTGTGAAGACTGAACAAGGAGGGCTGGGCATGGAGCTCGGTGCTGGAGCACTTGCCTAGCACATGTGATGCCCTGGGTTCTACACCTAGCACCAGATGGAGTCAGAGGGAGAACAGGGAGACAGAAGAAGAAAAAGGAGGAGAAAGAGGGAGAAAGAGAGAGAAAGAGAGAGAGAGAGAGAGAACCAAGAGAAAATACATGTGTATTATCTTCAGCAGCTAAGTTAATTTGTAGTAATATGTTGCAGAGGGAGAACAGGGAGACAGAAGAAGAAAAAGGAGGAGAAAGAGGGAGAAAGAGAGAGAAAGTGAGAGAGAGAGAGAACCAAGAGAAAATACATGTGTATTATCTTCAGCAGCTAAGTTAATTTGTAGTAATATGTTGCACAGCAATAGAAAACAAATATGGCTTGTTTTGTTTTTTGCTTTATCCTGACTACTGACTACTTACTACAGGATCCAGCATACATTAGGTGCTCAGTAAGTACTTGTTAAATGAATATATTGCTATAGAAAAGTAAAATAGCTCAAAGTGGACTATGGTGTTATAATACTCTCCTCACTGTGTGTGTCTATGCATATAACTACATAAACAAACTATCTTTAGAAGGGCATTCAAGAAAGTGACAGAAAAAAAAGCACGTGGCATATGCCTATAATCCCAACATTCTGGGAAGCTGAGGCAGAAGGATAGTTTGAGTCTACCCTGGGCAATTTAGCAACTTAGTGAGATCCTGCTCAAAATAAAAATTTTAAGAAGGGCTGAGGATATAGCTCAGTGTAAAGTCCCTGGGTTCAATCCCCAGAAGAGAAAGGAAAGAGAGAGGGAGAGAGAAAGAGAGACAGAGACAAACAGAGACAGAGAGAGAGAGACACAGAGGCAGAGACAGAGAGAGAGACAGAGAAGGGAAATGAGAGGTAAAAATGTACCAAAAAAAAAATGGAGACTTTCATTTTATACCCCTTTGAATTATTTAGATTTCTTATACTCAAAACACCAAACAAGCAAAACACCAAACAAAATAGCCCCCATAAGCTGGACATGGGGGACACATGTAAACTCAGCACTCAGAATGCAGAGGCAGGAGGTTGCCATAAATTTGAGGCCAGGCTGGGCTACATAGTGAGTTTAAGGCCAGACTGCATAGTGAGACCATATTAAAAAAAAAAACCCTATGATTTCCAATTTAAAGGTTTTCTAATAAAATCACTTCTTCAACTCTTCTTTCCTCAGTCCCCTGCCTTCCCCTTCCAAGCATCCTGGTGTTTATTCATTCCCACCTGATTCCCCTCTGTGATAATCCGCGGTGATCATCCTCAACAAAACAAGAGCCATAGACAGAATCCAAGATGCATGAACTACTTGCACATCACGCTTTGACAATGTCATAGAGAAGCAAAAGACAAATTTCATTTCTTGATATATGTATAG
>RJWM01031690.1:0-22141 GCA_004363535.1 Dasyprocta punctata | reverse complement strand
ATATATATATGTCATGCATCCAAAGCCTGCAGGAGTAGAGCGGTAGGGTGGCATCAAAACACCAGGGAGGTTCGATGCAGGCTAAGGTCATGTGCTTTTAGATTTGCACATGCCTGTGGCTCTTGGGGACAGTGGGGTGACCTTTTTCTATTGGCATCCTGCTAGCCTGATGAAGTCGTCCTTGCTCTGTCTGGTTTCTACTGCTTCCTACCGTTTACTTGCCTTTGCTCTGCTTCCTCCCTCACTCTGCTCCCTCCTCTGTGCACCTAGGAGCTGGGCCCTGGAACCCCAGCAAATCCCCCATTGGCCTTTGCCCCCTGCCAGCCGCGCTGAGCAGCAGCTGCTCCCCGTGACCTGCGATCGTCAGAGCTGCATGAAGGGTGCTGTTTCCACCCAGGAGGGGGAGAAGCTCTGGCCCAAACATCATTATGCTGTGGTTGACAAACTTGCCACTGGGTTCTGTGTTCCAGGCCCAAACTGCTGGCGGTGTTTGTGGGTGGGCACTGAGGACTGGGAAGGGGGGGATGAACCCCTCAGAGCTTGCAGGGGCAGCCCAAGGAGACTGCTTTTGGATTTTTAGCCTCTAGAAATGCAAGAGAATTACTATGTGTTGTTTCAAGTCACTAACTTGGTGGTAATTTGTTACCATTGCAATAGGAAATGAATACACTAACATAAAGAGAAAAGAAAAAGGGTAGTGAATGTGGACATACTAACATGTATTTATACAGGTGGGATGCCTGGGACTCAGGGCAGGAAGAGAAGTGGGTCTCAGAAGGATCTAGAATGTAGACCCAGGAAGCCTCTGCTTTTCGGAGGTCTGCTCCTTGGCACTCTTGGCTGTGTTCCCTCCCTTTGCAGCTGGCTGGCTTCTGCAGCTCCACCCTCTGTGGTAGGCTACAGCCGGCGCTCTTCTGAACTGCTCGGTGTAGGCCACCTGCAGGGACTCAGTTTTCTCCACCCAATACCAAAATCCTGGGCTAGGGATTCGGAGGAGTTGAGTTTGAGTCAGTGTTCTTGGTTGTATCGGGTGCGTCTGGGGAGTCTAAGTGGACAAGTGTGGTTGCCAGGTCTCCCACCTCACTGGGACGGCCCTGTAGGGGAAGAGGGGGGCCAGCTGGGCTGAATCCCCAGGGCTTACTCTACCGCTGAGATCCTGGAATCCTCCTCAGGACATGCTCTGTATTTATGTGTCAGGCTACCACTTCCTGGGGACACGGCTTGGGGCTAGATCTTGCTCTGGGCCCATCCGAGGGTGAGGTGAGGAATCTGTTGGAGGTCAAAGTCCTCCACAGTGTAGGGAGCAGAAGCAGGGGCCTTGACAGGGTGTTTGATGAAGCTGTCAGCCCCTGCCAGCTCCTGTGCCAAGCTGACCTCAGGTTGGGTGAAGACACCAGGCTCCCGTATGCGCATCCCTAAGAGATGACCTTGTGTGTCCAAAGAGCTCACTGCCCAGAGCCCCAGCTCTTTCTCCAGGCACTGCTGAGGGCGTGAAGCAAGCTGGGGGTGAGGACGGGGTCAAGCACAGGCAGGAGGAGGCCACCTGCTCCCTCGTGGGAGGCAGACAGGCTCCCCAGCCTGTGGCCACACAGGTGCTGCTCATGGGTGCGCCCAGCAGCTGGGCAGGCCCAATCATGTCCTGCCCTATATCCCCCTGGTGGTCACTCTGCCCACAGTGCACCTCCAAAGAGAAGCAAGATTAATGGGATTTACTTTGCAGCTTTATGGGGGAGAGGGCAGGTTTGAGGGTACAGGTGGGGGCGGAAGCTCCTTGAGGACTCTTTCCCTCCACGGAGCCCTGTGCATACGCTTCTCCTTCTCCTGCCTTATGATTTAGATCTAAAATGTCCCCCAAAGCCTCACGTGGTCAGAGCTCTACTCATCTGTGGGGTTCAGAGCTGAACGCGCCGTTAGAGTTGGGGTTTCAGGGCTGCTGTCCTCTGATGAGGACATGTCCCTAGATGCCCTTGTGGAATTCCAAGCCCCTCACAGAACAGTGATACACTGCTGTTTGTAGTGACCTTACATTTTTTCTTTACAATGTGTTCTCTCTAGCTGAGTCCTTCTCAGAATAGGTGCATGGTTTTAGTAAAAGTTTTTTGGATTTTTTTTTTTTTTTTGGTTTGGTTTGGTTTTGAACTATCATGAAGAACTTCAAACATAGGGAAAAGGATGAAGAGTAGCGCCCTAAAGCCCATGGTTCTATCCACTGAGACAGCTGCTAACTTTTCCCTATATTTGCTTCATCTGGTTTATTTCTAAATTATGTTCACATAAGTTACTATCTTTGTGGCATCATACCCCAAATATTTCTAGATTTAAAAAAAAATAGTATTGTCTAAGGGCCGGGAAATTTGACTCAATGGCTTAAGCGCCTGTCTGGCGAGTGTGAGGTTGTGAATTCAATCCCTGGTGCTGGAAAAAAAAAAAATGGTATTGTCTTACTTAATGGCAATAGCATCATCACAGTGAAGTTAACAATACTTCCCCAGTGTAACTGAGCAGTCATTCGTATTTAGATGTACCTGATTGTCCCCACATGTCTTTTATTGCTGCCTCATTCAAAGCAGGATCTGCATGCGCAGTGTGGTCGTACACCTCTTATGTGTCCCTGTACCTTGAAGGAGGCCCGTTCTGTGGTTTAGAAGTGTCTGAGTGTCCCACAGGGATCCAGTGCTGGACTTGGTCCCCAATGTCATGGAACCTTAACAGTCTGGCCTTGTTGAGGTGATCAGATCACACTGGGCACCATCACTGGAAGGGATGTGGGCTGGTCACCCAGTGAGCCAGCCCTCGACTGGCCACCCACATGCATAGCCCCTTCTGTACACAGTCGGTTCCCTTTCTGATTCTCTGGGGTACTGTGACAAAGTCAGAGGTCCCCTGCCAGGACGCTGGTGCCACACTCTTCAGACTTCTCAGACACCAGACCCATGAGCCAAATAAGCAGCTCTGTAAGTTACCCAGCTGCAGCAGTGGCTCCAGCAATGCCAGATGGACTGAGACAGCCTGCCGACCTTCTGTTTCCGTGCCCTTGACAGTGGAAGAAGCCGGGATGGTGAAGCACGGGGCAGCAAAACTTCTGGTCGGTTCTCTCTTGCCTCTGCTCACGGCGTTGCTTGGAACAGCACAGAAAGGGCATATGACATCAAAACCAGGTCCGATTACAACAGGTTAGATTTTTGGGCCAGAATGTTTTAGAGGCCACCAGGAAGCATGGCGTGATTCTTGGGGACTCCCAGGTTAGTCATTGGTCCTCCCCATTGCTACAGCTGTGACCCCCCATTGGGTTATCTATGAAGACACTGGCATAGGGCGAACATCCAGTTCCCTGCCAGTCTGTCACCAGTACCCACTGGTGGAAATGATCGCATCACTCAGGGTTATGAAACAGCGATTTCCTGATGCACTGTTTGTCCAGCAGGTGGTGCCTGCTATTCTTCCAAGCAGCAAGCTTCCTCTGCGGGCCACGTTCTTAACCTCAGACACATGTCCCACTCCAGTGTCAGCCCGTGCACCTAATCTGTTTCTTCATCTACTTTCAGATTACAAGAGACAAGGAAGGTTCTGTTTGTCTCAACTTTTGCTTTTTGTTGATGCTCAAGTTGTCAGCACTTTGGCCAGGGGCCCGTCTTCTAGCTGGTTCCTGTATCTCCTTGGCGGGACCCTCTTTGAAAGTTTCTTTGCTAGCCAGGTGCAGTGGTGCATGCCTCTAATCCCAGTACTGTAAGGGTCGGAGGTAGGAGGCTCACAAGTTTGAATCTAGCCTAGGCAATTTAGCAATGTAGGAGGACCCTGTCTCAAACTCAGATATAAAAACAGGGTCGGGGATGTAGTTCAGTGCAAAGGCCCTGGGTTCAATCCCCAGTATTGCAATGAAGAGGAGAAAAAGCAGAAGCAGGAGGAGGAAGAAGAAAGAGAAAAAAATAAGATGGCTTCCTTATTTCTGGTGCAATCCGATGTCCCCAGGCCGCCTTTGCCTTCCCTTCAGTAGGGCTAGAGTGGGCTTTCATCCCACAGCCTGGAGGCCCAGCAGGAGCCAGTGGTCTTAGAGACCAAAGCCCGAGCACTGGGTGTGCATTGTCCTCCAGCTCTGGCCCCTACAGTTCCCACTGAGTCTTCATCGCTCTGTTTCCTCCTTGTGTCTGGATCTGGCTGCGTCACACAGGATGTTCCTCTTCCCAGACCTGGCGTGCAGAGCCCGGGCAGCAGGCTGAGGTCTGAGGTCCAGGCACAATGCATGGGTGGGGCGCTGGCCAGGCAGCTCCTCAGCCTTAGGCGAGGGGACCCAATGGTTGGAAGGGTGGGAACTGTGTGGCTGAAGGGCAATGACACTGGTCAGTGGCACAGGATGGCTTCGGACCTTCTGTGATCCATCCTTTGCACCCATAAGCAGAGCTGCTTCCTGCTATACCAGCAGAGCTGCGCAAGGGTCAGGACTGGGCCTGTTGTAAGCCAGCCCACCATTTCCAGCCTGCCATGTTGGTTTCTCCAGGGCAACACGTGTGCAGGTGCATTTTGCTTCTGCTCCAAGTGCAAAGAAGGGGCCCAGCCCTGTGAAGCTGTGTCTCAGGATCCAAATGCACAAGGCCCCGAGAGGCACGAGCAGCTCAGCACCATGCGGGCCACTCACCCCGCTAAAAGGCACAGAACCCCAGTGCTCCACTGGAAGCCGGATACACAGCCATGTTGGTGACATCACCCCATAGCTGCTGGGCCTGAATTATCCTCGGTGTCTGCCTCTTTCTCCTTTCTCATTTGATTGCTTGTCCTGCTGGGGCACATGTGACTCCCTCCGAGAGACTCCCCTTTGCCCACAGCAACCCAGCTGCGGGCTCCACAGCCTCCCCCACACTCAGTGCACAGACACCCCGCAGTCTTGCGGATGTGAAGCCTTTTCCTCCACAAGGGGGCCCCCGGGGAACTCAGAGTCTTGGTGCCAAACCTGAGGCCAGTCTGTGTGACAGTCTAGAAACAGCCTGGGTAGAGTCTGCTTTCAAACTTTGGTGATCTACTGGCTGAGCTTCTGATGGTAAGGATGAGGGGAGCTGGGCAGGGCAGGGGCTCAGCCATGAGTTTGGGGTACAGCAACTAGAGCCAGGGGGAGGGTGTAGGGTCTAGGAGGGAGGGCAGATGTGGCCAGCATTGGAGCACACAGAGGGAGGGGAGGGGAGTTGTGGGTGGGGGTCACAGTTCATCTCTGTAAAGTTCAGGCCAAATGGGGTGCAGGTAGCTCAGGGAACAGCGTGTCGCAGGGGACAGAGCCAAGGGTCTAAGTCGAACCATCATCCTGGGTCCTGATTGTCTAGGTGTGAGGCCTTGGCAATGAATTTCACAGAAGCTTGTGTCACTCATCTGCAAAGCAAAGGCAATAGTGCTGACTGCCCAGCACAGACATGGGGAGATTGCCACTCCCTGAACTCTTGAAAGAACTTGTGTGTGGGCAGCTTACAGGTGCCAGCACTATCCCTTGGCTTAGCATCCTGCAGGCCCTCTGCCCTGCCTCTCTTTCCTCAAGGGCAAGCCCGGCTGGTCTATACCCATGTCTCTGCCTGCAGTATTCTTCCCCAGCTCAAGGTATGGCCGCCCCTTTTCTGCCTAAAGGACATTGCCCACCCAGACACTCTGGAACAGTGTCTTCTCCCACCAGACTCGAGTCCCACAAGTGTAGGGACCTCAAGTGCTGTGGGACTAACAGTGAGCCAGGGAGTCCAGAGTCAGTGCACGGGCTTCAGGCTGCTCCGGATACACCCTGCCCCCGCTGCTGTCCCACACACTGTCACTGACCACTGACTGTGAGCTGGAGGACAGCAGTGACCAAGGGCGGGACTGGAGAGGCCCCCGCAGCTCACAGGGTGTGTGGGCCCTAAGGTATGGCACAAGTGGCTGCCTCTCCCTGGGTTTCCAGGCTGAGAAATGAAGCCACCTCCGCCAGGACTGTTGGGGGGAGGGCAGGTGGGGTTTGCCGCGCTGGGCCTACACAGAGCCCATCACCAGACCCCACCACCCACTGTCACCAGAGGGACAGAGGGAGCCTGGAACACATGCATATGTGCACACATGTGCCTGTGCCTATGTGCACATATCTGTGTACACGTGTGTGCATGTGTATCTGTATGCACACACATGTGTGTGCTGCAGTGTATATGTGTGCACCTGTGTCCATGGATGTGTGTCTGTGTGTTCTCGCATGTGTACTGGAGTAAGCATGTGTGCATACGTGTATGTATGCACACACCTGTGCACCTGTTTTCTCATATGTACCTGAATATGTATGTGCCTGTGTAGGTATGTGTGCCCATGGATAGATGTGCACACTTGTGTGTACTGCATGTGTTTGCACACATGTGTGGGTGTTGGTGCACTTGTGTGTGGGTGTATGTGAACACATGTGCACGCGTGTCTCTGTGCTCACGCATAGATGAGTGCGCGCATGTCCATTGCATCTGTATGTGTGTGCATGTGTGGAGATCTGTGTGCACCATGCGTGCACTGTGTGCACGTGTGTGTGGCTCCAGTTACTTCTCTCCATTTCGTCCCCCTGCCCGAGGCTCGTCCCTCTCACCCCTTCTCTGGAGCAGGGATGACAAACGCACCCTCTGAAGACCACGCGGGCTGGGCTCTCGGCGGCGTTGCTCTCCACAGCCCGGCCGCCGTTGTTGCCTGGAGCGTGGAGGCTGTGGAAGGGGCTCGGGTGTGCTAGGCGGGACTGGACCGAGAACAGCCCCGAGGACCCAGCCCCTGCCCGGTGCTGAGTGACCAGGGGTTCGGAACCGGACAGTCCCAGTGGTGCCCCGCCCCGCTCGGGTGTGCTGGCGTCACCCGCACCCGCGACGAGTGGGGTGAAGGACCAGGTGGGCACGGGACTGGCAGCGGCGGGGCTGGGGGTCGCGGGGCAATGAAAAGTCTGAGGAAAGGGTTCGCTGGTGCGGGAGACCCAGCGGGAGGCCGCCCCGCCCAGCCCCAGCGCCCGCTTGGGGGACCCGCGCGGCCCGGGGCGACAGCGCCACCTGCTGGCGCCTGCCAGTCTGTTCCCCGGGCCACCCGGCGGCCTGGGGGCCGGGAGGGAGGAGGCTGACGCCCTCCGGAGCCTGCGCGACCCGTGACAGCGGCCTCCAGGGCCGGACGGTGCCCGCTTTCCCCCTCTCTCGGCCTGGAAGACCTCGGGTGCAGCGGAGAGGTCACCTCCTGCTGCTGCGGCGGCAGCCCCGTCCGGCACAGGCTGCCCGGCACCCCACGGCACCCCACGGCACCCCACGCCCCGAGCTCTCGTCCCGGCCCCTGCTGGCCTCCTCCTGCCTCGACTCCTCAGCCTCTCCCTGTTCGCATCCCCCAGGCCCAGGTCGGGGTCCCCGCCCTTGCCTCCTCCGTTCCTCCGCGGAGTCTCCCCGGCTGCACCGCTGAGGTGAATCCCAGCTCAGCATCCCGGCCCGTGGACGCCCAGTCCCGCAACGACAGCCCCCCGAGAACCCCGCAGAGCCCCAGGCCCCGCCGCACCCTCATCCTCGGAGTCGTGCTCGCCCCGTCTGGCTCTGTGGCCCTCCTGCCCCGCTCAGCTTACCTGCCCTTCCTCCCCTGCCCCCCTCCCCGGCTCCGCGTCCGCACTCCAGACCCCTGCCTGGCTGTTGAGCCCCCTCTTCTCGGTCGCGCTGTCGCTGCTTTGGCCTCCACCTCTCCCAAGGGATGTCCAGGGCCCTACCCCTGCGCCCTCAGGGACTCTCCTCTGCAGGCACGATGTGCCATCATCCTCCAGCTTGGGGACCTCGGTGGCTCCCACTGCCTTGGGGTGGAGCCCAGATTCCTGAGCAAGTCTTCAGCCTGGCCCACCCTCTGGGTCTGTCCTTGGCTGCCATGCCCAGCCACATGGACGGTGCCCTAATGGGCCACTGTCACTTTCCCCACATCCAGGGCCTGGAGTTCCCTCTCCTCATTTGGGGGCTCTGCCTTCCCCAGGGGAGCTCGGCTAGTGCCCTTTCTGAGAAGTCTTCTGTAGCCCCCTGCACTGATTTGGTGCTGTCTGTCTCCTTTCTCCTACTACAGCGGAAGCCTCTGGCCACCTGCTGTGTGATTTCCTTATTTCCTTTCTTCTTTCTCCATTGAGATGTAAGTCCCTTGGATAGGGACTAGGCCTTCACAATTGTCCTCTCAGTACCAATCACAACATCTCCTTAATACAGTTAATCTGAGGCTCCCTGCCTCTTTATTTGAGGTGCAATTGTACTAAATTGCCCAGGCTGTCCTCAAACCTGAGATCCTCCTGTCTCAGCCTCTGGAGTAGGTGAGGTTACAGTTACATGCTACAATGCCTTAGACCTCCCTCTTTTAATCTAAGTACTTAGCACTGTAAATATCCCTCTTGGGACCCTTTAGCTACATCCTACATATTTTGGTATGTTGTATTTTAATTTTCATTTTTTTATGTGTTTTTTAATTTACTCTCAAACTTACTCCTTGACACATTTATTGTTGAAGCCATTCACTTTGCCATAAGATTGTAGTCCTATTTTGGTAACTGAGGCAGAAGGATTGTAAGTTCCAGGACAGCCTGGGTAACTTAGCAAGACCCCATCTCAAAATAAAATAAAAAGCATTGGGGATGGAGCTCAGCACTGGAACACTTGCCTAGCATGTGTGAGGCCCTGGGTCCAATCCCCAGAAATTAAAAAACAAACAAACAAACAAAAACAAGTATATTATTATTATTTTATTTATTTATTTATTTGTGGCACGGGGGCTCAAACTCACAACCTCGCTAAGCCATTGAGTCAAACTCCTGGTGCTGGTTTTTTGAGACAGGGTCACACTATGTAGCTCAGGCTGGCCTTGCACTCACGTTGTAGCCCAAGCCGGCCTCAAACTCACAACACTCCACCTGCCTCAGCCTCCCGAGTGCTGGGATTAAAGGCGTGTGCCACCACGCCCGACAAAAACAAGTGTATTATTTAATTCCCAAGTGTTTGTAGTTTTTTTTTTTTTTTGTAGTTTTCCTGTTGTTGATCTTTGTATTGGGTGTGCTATGTTCCCCCAAGTCCTCATACTTTTGATGGGGCTAAGTCTGGTGCTTGCTTGTGTTTGGTTTGCTGTACCCGCCTGGTGTGGGGCCGACATACAGTGTAAGGGAAGGTGGGTCTTCCTCTTTGGTCCTTTCTCTCGCCAGCGTGCCTTGTGGCTTGCAGCCACCATGAACGGTAGCCCCGCCACCCCATGCTGACTTGGAGCCAACTAATGGACTGAAACTCCCAAGAAACTGTAAGAATAAACCTTTCCTTCCCTAATTTTGGGCATCAGGTATTTTGTCTCAGCAACAAGCGAAAGTAACCAAGACAATCTTTAATTTGATTCTGTTAGGATCACAGAGCATATGATTTTGATTCTTTTGATTTTGTTTTATTTTGTTTTTTGTCTTTTTGAGACAGAGTCTCTCTATGCAGTTCAGGCTGGCCTTGAGCTCACTTTGTAGCCCAGGCTGGTCTCGAACTCACAACGATCCTCTTGCCTCAGCCTCCCAAGTGCTGGGATTACTGGTGTTAAGTTTATTCTGACTTATGATATGGGTGAGCTTGATGAATGCTCCACTCTGCCATTGTTGGGTGGAATCTTCTTGATGTGTGGATTGGGTCCTGAGGGGTCCTGTTGCTTAGATCTTTCATGACCTTGCAGATTTCCTCTATCCCTGCTGGACTAGCCCGTCTGCCACCTGACCTGAGTGGACTACTGAAATTCCCAGCTATCACTATGGAACCCAGTTTTTCCTTCTGCTCTTGGTTTTTTTTTTTTTTTTTTTTTTTCTGACACCAAGGATCGAACTCACAACCTTGCACCTGCCAGGGCAAGCGCTTAAGCCGCTGAGCCAAACTCCAGGCCCTAGTTTTTTGAGGCAGGGTTGCACTATGTAGCTCAGGCCAGCCTTGAGCTCATGTTGTAGCCCAAGCCAGCCTTGAACTCACAATGCTTCTCCTACCTCAGCCTCCCGAGTGCTGGGATTAAAGGCGTGCGCCACCATGCTCCGCTTGCTCTTGGTTTTACTTCCCATAATTTGAGGCCCTGCTGTTTGGGACACAGTTTGGTTGCTGTTCTTGATCTTCTTGTCATTGTACAATGTCCCTTGGTCTTCACTAATTTTCTTTGCTGCTTACACGCCTCACACTCACAATGCTCTTCCTACCTCAGCCTCCCGAGTGCTGGGATTAAAGGCGTGCGCCACCATGCTCGGCTACCTCCGTTCTTTTAAATATCATCAGTGTGAATAGCAGATAGCATGATAGTTTTGTTTCAATCATGGCAGCATGCCTGGCTGCCACAGTGTCAAATGAGAAGTCTACTGTAATTTGAATTAGTGTTTCCCTGTTGTCATAGTTACTTTTCTTGTTGCTGAGACAAAATATCTGACACATAAGGTAGAGGAGGAAAGGTTTATTTAGCTCACAATTTGTAGAGGTTTCAGTCCATAATTGGCTGACTCCAAGGCAGAGTGGGTGGCATGGCAGAGGGGCACTGCAGAGGAGAAACAGTTCAGGGTGGGCATAAGGTAGCAAAGCAGGCAAGCAAAGGACAACTACAGCTTTTTCTATTCTTATATCTTTTCCAGGCTACTTAGGGCAGGTAGCACTCACACCCTTAATCCTAATCCTAGTGCCCTTGATCCTAGCTAGCATCACACCATGAATCAATCCCAGCACCACACACTCTAGATCCAGCCACCTCTGATAAAGCCCCACTTATGACTGCATGAGGCTTTGGTGGACTATATAAACACAAGCCATTACACCTGTAAATAATGTGTTTTTATCTTCATGGGTACTTTTAAGGATTCTTTTCTACTACATCCAAATCCTTCCTCTTTTCTGAGACCTGTCTGAGTTGCCCAGACTGAACTTGAATTTGGGATCCTCCTGTCTCAGCTCCCTAGAGTTCTGGGACTACGGTATTACACTGTCATGCCTGGCTAAGAATTTTTCTCTTTAGTTTTCAGAAATTTAATTATTATGTGTCTTAACATCAGTTTTGTTTTGTTTTGTTCTGTTTTTAAGAGATAAGGCCTCACTGTGTTGTCCAGGCAGGCCTCCAATACCTGGGTTCAAACAATACTCCTGCTTCAGTCTCTGAAGTAGCTAGGGCTACAGGTGCATGAGCCTGAAGTTGGACATGTATAGATTTGGAGGGGGGGGGCTTATCCTAGTCAGAGTTTGATCTATTTCTGGAATCTGTGGGCTTATGTCCTTCACCAAATTTGAGAAGTTTTTAGCCATTATTTCTTCAAATGCGTTCAGCCCCTGAAGCTATGTTAAATTTTCATCAGTCTATTTTCTCCTTGCTCGGTTTGTGTAAATTTGATTGATCTACGCTCAAGTTGCCCGATTCCCTCCTCTGTGACCTCTACTCTACATCGGAACCTATCCAGGAAGTTTAAAAAATTTCTGCTGTTGCAATCAGTCACTGAATTCACAGATTCTCCATCTGGATAGTTAACTAAACTGCAGGTCAAAAACATTTGGGAGCCAGGCGTGGTGGCGCATGCCTGTCATCCCAGCACTCAGGAGGCAGAGGCAGGAGGACTGCTGTGAGTTCAGGCCAGCCTGAACACTACATAGCGAAACCCTGTCTCAAAAACAACAGCGGGGCCAGACATTTAGCTCAGCAGCTTAAGTGCCTGCTTGGCAAGCATGAGGTTGTGAGTTCAATCCCTGGTACAAAAAAAAAAAAAAAATTGGGAAACAAACAAAAAAAACAGTCTGTACTAAACACGTATAGACTTTTTCTTGTAATTATAAATTCTTCTAATTTCCTGCTCCCTAAACAAAACAGTTTAACAACTGTTCACATAGCATTTCCACTGTTTTAGGTGCCATAAGTGGCCTAGAGATCTAACAGGAGCAGGTGTATAACTTCTGGGCAACTGCTGTGCCCTTTAGATAAGAGACTTGGGCAGCTATGGGTTCTGTCATTGGGGCTCTCCTCAGACACTGAGGGCCGACCGTGTAGCTTTCAGTTCTATAATTTCCGTTTGGTTCTTTGTTTGGCTTTCCATTTCTTTGCAAAGAATATCAATATTTTCATTAGTTTTAAGAGACTTGGAAGTTGCTCATTAAACAGTTTTTATGCTGGTTGCTTTACATCCTGTTTGCTTCATTCCGGTATCCGGTTCATCTGGATGTTAGCGTCAATCACTCGTCATTTCCTTCACATGGAGATTTCCCTGCTTCTTAGGATCCTAAGTCAGTTGATCACATCCTGAACATTTCAGCCCTTAAATTAGGAGGCCCCCAGCCCTTGTGTGTGTGTGTGTGTGGTCCTGGGGATTGAACCCAGAACCTTTGCACTGGGCTACTTCCCCAGACCTGTTTTTTTTTTTTTTAATTTTAAAGAGAATAAAACCAAGCAAAATAAAACAGAATAAAGCCAATCAAAACAAAACAGTGTATGTGATACAGGACTTCAAAGCAAGATAACAGGAAATCAACAATGGTTACCATAATGCCTCTTGTTTTCTTCAAAATAGCTGTCCATACCTTCAGACATAGTAAAAATCAAACAAAACAGAATAGAATAGAGCCAATAAAAACAAAACAATGAATACAATAAAGGATTTCAAAACAAAATAATAGTAAATCCAAAATGGCTACCATAATGTATCTTGTTATCTTTGAAATAGCTGCCCATGCCATTGAATATAATAAAATCAAACAAAACAAAACAGAATAAAACCCAACTCAACAAAACAATGAAAATGATACAGGACTTCAAAACAAGGCAACAGGAAATTAACAATGGCAGTCACCTTCAGAAGGCGATCCCCCATAGATGTTACATTGCTATTGTTATCCTCTGACTAGATGATCAGATAGCCGGCTTAGGCCTTTAAAGTCAGTGAAACAGTAAACACTGCAAGCATCAAGTTGCATTTTACCTCAGTAGCTATCATCCCAGCCTGCATTTCTCTGCATCAGTCAGTCACTTATGATGGGGTGGGGGTGAGGGTTTCGACTCTTCTTGTTTCCCAGCCTGCATGCCAGAGGGGGCTGGGGTCTGCTCTCCCCTCGTGGTCTGTTAATGGTGCAGGTCACAGGGAGGGCTTGCTTCTTGTTGACATCCTGTTCTCTTCCCCAAGACCTGTTTTTATATTATCTTGCTAAGTTGCCCAGGCTGGACTCAAACTTGTGTTCCTCTTGTCTTGGCCTCCTAGAGTGCTGGGATGACAGGTGTGTGCCACCGGCCTGGCTTCTGGGTCTTCTTTAATTGCTTCTTTTAGCAGCAGTCTCCCTGCCCGCTGGTTGGATTGTGTGTCCTGGCTGGTCTGATTTTCAGAGTCTTTGCAGTGCTCTTGAGGTCAGTGGGCTGCTGGTTGTGGGGCAGAAGGTGCTTCCCTAGTTCCCTTGCCGTCAGTGTCTCTCCTCCCAGCTGTGTCTGTCTTTGGTGGGCAGGTGGAGATTCGGGCACAGCCAAGAGGGACATTTGCCCAGGCCACGTAGTCTTGGGGAGCTCCTGGGCTGAGCCCCTTGCCCCCTCTGCCTGGCTTGTCTCCTTCCTGCTGCCCTCCTTGTCTGAGTGGGGGCTGGGAATAGTGTCTGGGTCGGGTCACCTTCTTCCATTGGGCAGGGTATGGAAGCCACAAAGGCCCAGCGGCTAACTGCTCCTGACCCAGAGTCAGGCCTCCACGCTCTCCTTTTCTTTTGGTGGCCTCTTGCGTCATTTCCGGGGTGTGTGGGTGTGCTTGGCAGGAGTCCCTGCCAGCTCATCCAGGCTGTGTTTGACTGAGCAGTTGAGTGTTTGCTTCTTTGAAGGAAAGCAATGAATGCAGGGCCTTGGGCTAGGGGGGTTTCTCCGAACACAGTGAAGGAGCCGCCTGCCTCGGGCTCCTCATACCCACACGGGGCTGACCTGTCTGGTTGGCAGCAGCTCCTCCCGGCAGTGGACGCCACTGGTGCTCCGAGAAGCCGGGCCCCATTCGTTCCTCTGCTGCTCATCCTGGAGGAATTAGTTGGACCCCAGGAAGAGGCACTGACCAGAAAAGGCGGCCAAGTGGTCCCCAACCAAGGAGTAGGGATAGCAGGAACAGGCAGAGAACCTGGAACATACCCCACACTGAGGCCCCGCCTCCCACAGCGATGGCATCCAGTGTGACCAGAGGGTCAGAAAGACGGAAGTAGCTGTCCCCACCGTCACAGCCAATAGGAGGGGCTTGAGCAAGCTCCGTGGGGGGTGGGGTCCTGGGCATCTTGGGCAGATCGTGGACCCTGCCTGGCGGTGTGGCTGGGCTCCTCCCAGACAGCTTGCAGCCTCCCATTCCAGGGGACCCCTTGGCCTCTGCTCCTTTCTGGGAGCCCCTGCCTTTGAGTGGAGGGGAGTCGAGGCAGGCTTAGTGAGGCGGCTTTTGGGGGATGAGGAGGGGTAAAGGGGGGACCTGGACACCAGTCCTGTCTCACACTGTCCTGCTTTCTCTTGTAAACGTAGGAAGTTTCTGAGGGGAAAGGTAGGTGGGTGGCAGGCGGAGGGATCAGACCCGCCCACCCTTGGTGCCAATTTGTGTCCCAGATTTGCAGCCACCAGGGAAGAAAGGGAGGATGGGCTGCCCGGGGACCTTGAAAGGACATTCAGAGCCAGGAGGGCGGCCAGCACCACACTCGCAGAGGACGAGCTCTCTGCTGCTGGCCTGGAGCAGTGAGGGCTGCAGCCCTGCCTCTTGTGGAGGACTGAGGGCTCCCGACCCTCAGCTCTCACAAGGTAACCAGACATCTGCGCCCGTGCAGGCCCAGCTGGAGCCTGGACCCCAGCTTGGAGAGCCCATGTCTCTCCAGCTGGGCCTGTCCTTGGGTCCTCCACCTTGCTGGAACCCTCCCTGCCTGAGGCCCCAGAAGGTGTGACTTGGCACCGTCCCTGTGCCCAGGCCCCCAGCGTGTGCTGAGACCCCGTGTGGGCTGCCTCCTCCAGTGGGCGCTGGTCTCCAAGGAAACCTGTAATTTCCGAGGGCTGAGTCACTTCCGGCTGGCCAGGGTTGGTCAGTGCACCGCCTGGCACTGTCCCTGACGTGAGCTACGGGGCCTGTCCCTCGCGGTCAGGAGCCTACAGACCTCTTTCCAGGAGGCCTGGCCCGTGAGTGAGGCTCTGAATGCAAACAGTGGAGACAGAGAATAATCGTTCCTTCATTCGCTCGGCCGCCCACGCCAGGGGCCCTGGCTGCTGAGGCGGGGATCTTCCTGGCCAGGAATGGCGTGGAACCTGAAGCCGAGAATGGCAGGGTGCCTGGGGGTTTGGGCAGCGGGAGCCTCAGGAGAGCAGCAGGGATCCCGGCACGGACTCTGGGAGCTCACCGAGGGGCTGAATTTAGAGTCCACTGCTCACGTCGTGTGTCCGGGAGCTGTGTGACTGAAGCTCCGTGCTTGCGCCTCCCTCTGAATGGGATGACTCAAGCTCTGTGTGCAGCGAAGGAGTCTGTGCGTGCGAGGCCCAGAGCCGGAGCCCCGTGCACAGGAGCCACAGTGGCACCTGACAGTGGGGCCTGCTGGGGGTGAGGTTTGAGGAACAGAGGTGGAGTGGGAAGAGGTGTTTCCCTCCACCTCAAACCAAGAGAGAGCCCAAGAGAACCACCAGAAAGCTGGCATCCTCAGCCTTCGGAGACTGGGCCCCAGGCACGTGCAGTGGGTACAGCTTGTGCCAGCGGCCTAGTGCAGAGCCCACACCGGCCCCTGCCCCTGCCCCTAGAGCCAGGTGTCCCTGGAGCTGCTGCCTGGGAAAGGATGCTTGGTGCTTCCCCATGGCAGCAGGAGGGTGGGCCGTGGAGGCTCTTCAGGGCTTTGCTGCCTACAGGGGCCTGAGCTACCAGGGCCCGACCTGGAGGAGTCTTTGCAGTGGAGTAGGCAGAGCCTCGCGATAGGACCTGCAGGTCACCTGCCGCACAGAGTGAGGGTGGGGAGGAGCGGGGTTGAAAGAGCCACGCCCCCTCCTGCCCCTGCAGCTGGGAATCCACCATGAGGCTGAGATGTTTTGACTGTGACGGTTGAGTCATTTTACCATGCGACAGCGAATGTGGACTGGCCACTATGAGCTGGCCCCAGTGCTGAAGGCCAGTGGCCTTGGGTCTCATGTCTCCTGCCTCCTCTTTCTGCAGACCCCCGGGAGGGGACTCCTGAGGGGCCGTTCCTGGGGCAGAGCCAGATGCCCCTGCTGACAGCTGAGTGGACACTTACGAGAACAAACCCCAAACCCCACCAAGAAGAGCTGCCATGTTCCCCTCCTTCCACTCAGAAGAGGCGGCCACCCCGGTGAGCTCTGGATCTCCAGGGCAGGGGGTCCCGACCTCCAGTTGGTGTTTGAACTTGCACAGTGTCCCCAGGGGCCACTGAACCTACCCAAGGACTTGTGTGCCAGTCCTCAGCACACAGACATCTGCATCCCCTAGTCCTTGCCCCTCTCCAGAAGCCCTTCCAGGAAATGGGGATGGGGTGGCCCTTGGACCACAGAGTGGAGTGGGACAGGGTTGCGCAATCACCCAGGGCAGGACTCAGAGGGAAGAGGAGGTGTTTCGGGGCCATGTGTGTACATCTGAAAAAAGTAAAATAATTCAAGCATCAGAAAAAATGAAAACTGGGCATGGTGGCACACACCTTTAATTCCAGCACTCGGGAGGCTGAAGCAGGAGGATTCTTGTGAGTTTGAGACCAGCCTGGGCTACAAAGTGAGTTCAAGGCCAACCTGAACTGCATAGTAAGATCCTGTCTCCAAAAATAAGGCTGGCGATTTAGCTCAGTGGCCTAAGCGCCTGCCTGGTAGGCACGAGGTTATGAGTTTGATCCCAGCTACAAATAAAAAAAAAAAAAAAAAAAAAAAAAAAAAAAAAAAAAAAAAAAAAAAAAAAAAAAAAAAAAAAAAAGAAAAGGAAAAAGAAAAAAATTAAAAAAAAAAAGAAAAAGAAAAAGAAAAAAGAAAAAATGGAGATCTGGGTGTCGCGAGGCAACCAACACTTTTGTCACCTGCTGGGGCAGCAAGATGGCCCTCACCCCATTTTTTTTTAAATTTATTATTTTAAACAGAAGAAAAATAAGAAATTAAAGTAAAACAGAATTTCACAACAGGCCAATGGGAGAATAACAATAATGAACACATTGCATATTGTTATATTCATAGGAGTTATTTAGGGTGTAAGATATAGACATGAAACATTGTCCAGAAAATTATTAGCACAAAACTTTCCCCTCAATGAATCAAGAGAAACCAGCTATATGACTATCTTTTTTTTTTGTTATGAGTGCTGTATTATTTTCAAAAAACATTTTGCATTAAAAATGAAATCTGAAGCCAGGCGTGGTGGCGCACGCCTTTAATCCCAGCACTCGGGAGGCTGAGGTAGGAGAAGCGTTGTGAGTTCGAGGCCGGCCTGGGTTACAACGCGAGCGCAAGGCCGGCCTGAGCTACATAGTGCGACCCTACCTCAAAAAACCAGGGCTGGGAGTTTGGCTCAGTGGCTTAAGCGCCTGCCCTGGCAGGCGCGAGGTTGTGAGTTCAATCCCCAGTACCGCAAAAAAAAAAAAAAAAAAAAAAAAAAAAAATGAAATCTGAAAATGACCCTGTGTAAACTACTTTTCACTCAAAATTCTTTAACTATCTTAACTAATTTTTTATATTCAGAGATAGGTTTTTCTTTCAGTTTGTCACACAAGTGCAACAGTGTGATGGTTACATTTGTGACTTATTTAGTTCACTGAGAAGTATATTTTCAAGGCGCATCCATTTCAGAGTGAAAATGTCTAGTTTATGATTCTTTGTAGCTGAGTAGTATTCCATTATATAGCAATACCACATCTTTTCTGTCCATACCTCAGTTGAGGGCCATTTAGGTTGTTTCCCAGATCTAGCTATTATGAACTGTGCAGCTATAAACATAGGTGAGTATATATCACTGTGGTAGGATGTTTTTAATTCTTTTGGGAAGACACCCAGAAGGGGAATGGCTGGGTCAAATGGGACCTCCAGAGCGTTGTGAGTTTGAGGCTGGCTTGGGCTACAATGTGAGCACAAGCCCGGCCTGAGCTACACAGTGCGACCTTGCCTCAAAAAACCAGGGCCAGGAGTTTGGCTCAGTGACTTAAGTGCCTGTCTGACAGGCGTGAGGTTGTTAGTTCAATCCCTGGTGCCGCAAAACAAACAAACAGACAAAAAACAAATGGGGCCTCCAATCCTAGCTTTTTGATGAATCTCCACACTGACTTCCACCATGGTTGCACCAGCCTGCATTCCCACCAACAGTGGAGAAGAGTTCCTTTTTCTCCACAGCCCCTCCAGCACTTGTTATTGGTTGACTTCTTGATACTAGCCATTCTTTCTGGGCCTCACTCCAATTTGGTTTCAGACCTCTCCGTTAACAAGACGTTGCCTATGCAAAAACAAAAACAAGTGAATCAATCAATCAAGAAAGAAAATAACGCCGGGTGTGGTGGCACACGCCTTTAATCCCAGCACTCGGGAGGCTGAGGTAGGAGGAGCGTTGTGAGTTCGAGGCCAGCCTGAGCTACATAGTGCGACCCTGCCTCAAAAAACCTAGGGCTGGGAGTTTGGCTCAGTGGCTTAAGTGCCTGTCTGGCAGGCGTGAGGTTGTAAGTTCAATCCCCAGTGCTGTAAAACAAAATAAAATAAAATAAAATAAAATAAAATAAAATAAAATAAAATAGAGGGTGAGTGAATGCTATGCTTGCCAGGAGAAAGGCAAATAGTTAAATATAAAACCGACGGTCCCTCAGCCCCCTCTGGGATTCCATTCTTCCCTCTTCCCTGAGTTGACCATGTTCCTTGTACAATTTATACCTTGATGTTTTTAAGATAATACTTTTTTGCCTGTACAAAGAGCCATACACATGATCTAGAATTGTCTTTCTGCATGACTGATGTGTCTGGACTTTTCTTTTTTACTTTTGTGATAGCTTGCCTCTCTGCCTCCTCTTCCCATCTGCCACTGCCTGGCCCAGTGTCTCAATGGTCTCTTCTTTTTTTGTGGGTTTGGAAGCGGTAGGATGCATCTTTTAGGTAGGTATATTTGTAAAATACATATTTAACTACAAATGTCTGTAGCAAAGTTAAAAGTTATTCGGTACTGCTATCCTCCTGAGCAGGCTGGAACTTCCCACTGACCGTAATCCACCCTAATCTTTGCTATTGCTTTAACATTTCAGTTCTACCTTTTTAACACATGAAATTCATTACTGCTATTTTCATTCTCAAAAAGAAAAAATTTTTTGGTGGTACTGGGGATTGAATCCAGGCCCTTCCCACTGAGCTATATCCCTAACCCTTTATTTTTTATTTTGAGACAGGGTATTGCTTAATTGCTAAGTTGCCCAGACTGGACTTGAACTTGTAATCCTCCTGGTTCAGCCTTCAAGAGTTCTTGGATGATAGGTGTATACCACCACACCTGGCTCATACTTAATATTAATTAAATTAATCAACATAGTTCTGTGTTTATCATCATTTCTTCCTATATTCTCTTTCCCCAGGAGTTGACTTTGCTAAAGCTCGCCCTTTGGTAATTTTTGCAGGCATGGTTTGTAGGAATTTCTTTTCAAGGCTTTGCATATCTGAAAATATCTACTCCACCTCACAGAGCAATAGTTTATTTTTTTTCCTTTGATAACTTGGTCTTTAATAAAACATTCCCTATTTAAAAGATAATAAAAAATCAAAAGGTCAAATCATAATGCAATGAAAAAAAGGTTTACAACACATACATTTGGCAAGGTTTTGTCTACAGAGTAAGGAAAATACTTGCAATTCAATATTGAAAATGATCTAAAGCAACGTGGATAACGATTTCAAAGAAACTTCATAAAAGAATGTATGCAAATAAGAAACATGCACATGAAAAAATACCCAACTGTACCAACCATCAAGGATATATCAAATTACAGCCATAATAAAATCTTGATAAGCCACCACTGGATCAGACAGAGGCACTGCTTTCAGCCAGGATGAAGTTTAAGACCATTTTACCATAAAACATTTGCAAATTGCATGATCCCATATCTATAATAGGAAATTTAATCTACAGTGATAGAATTGGACCAGTGGTTGCCTAGGGCCAGACATGGAGGGAGGTTTGGACAGCAGTAATGGGCTGCAGAGCATCATTGTGTAACAAAAGAAATATTATGGGTGCTAATTGCATAGGAGGTATCCTAGGTTAATTCATCAAACTGGACACATTCAAATGAATGCAGATTATGGTTAGTCACTCATAACTTACTGTATTTGATTGGAGAAGCAAAAGCAAAAGATAATTTGTAAGACTGTGAGTAAAATATATAGAAATAAAGAGGCCCAGCTACAGTATCTGAGTCACAGGTGCTGTTTAATAACTGGAAATAAATTTTAAAACTTTAAGCCTGAAGATTAAAATTTTAAAAACCTGTGGTGAGTTATATCATATACTATTAAGTACAATAAAGACTGGAGTAAGAACAAAAGAGAAAAATGTAATATAAAAAAGGAGGGGTATGAATATATGCATACATTTCTGCTTATGTTAAAAATTGACAGGATTAATTATATATTTAAAATTTATACCTAAGTGTATGGAGGGAACAAAAGGTAAAAGCTAGACTTTTAAAATTATATCTGATATTTTAGATTTGACTTTTGGAATAATATCTTTCTTATATAATTTTACAAATTTTAGATTTCAAATGCAACTCCAAAAACTTAAAATTGAAACTACAGAGCAATGGTTTAGCTAGGGATAGAATGCCAGAACAAAGGCTGTGTGCCATTTGCCTTGATAGACTTGCTCCAGACTGCAAGAAATCTGCCGAGTGGCTTCTCTGTGGACAATCTTTATGTGTTTTCTAGATTTTCAGATTTCTCTTTATCCTCAGATGTGCTGAGGTTTCCCCACCACGACATGAATAAGTTGATGCTTACTTCCCTTGCACAACATTTTGCATCTGAAGATTTGTGCTCCTTGTTAGTTTTTGAGAAATTCCAGCTGTTCTCTTTTAGAACCTCCATTTTGCATCATTCCCGCTCTGTTGGAGTCTCAGTCTGATCTCTGTGCTTCTTCATGGTAACTCCTGACTCTGATCTGCTTCGTCTGTTTAAGTATATCGCATGCTCGGTCATTTCTGCCAACGAATTTACTCTTTTCACTGTGTCCAGCCAAGTACATTCTGTCTGCAGAGCTTACTTTGTTTGAGAGAGGGTCTTGCTGTGTTGTACAGGCTGACCTTGAACTCACAATCCTCCTGCCTTAGTCTCCCAAGTATGCCTGCTGACTTTTAAACCTCACCCTTCATTCTTGCAGGATTTCTAATTAATTCTTCGTAGACACCTGCTTATATTTCCTTTAAGTCAGTTTTGGTTTCGCAATGTCTTATCTTCTTTGATGATCCTGAACACTCCTATTTGAAAATGATTTTCAGATTCTTCTATCATTTCCATTGTATCTGGAGTGATTTAATAGCCCCATGGTCAAGTTCCTTCATTGTCTTTATTATTCTCTCTCTCTCTCTCTGTCTCTCTGCCTCTCTCTACCCCATTCCTTTCTCCCTCCTCCCCCCACCTTTCTGTTACAGTCACTTGAGTTGTCCCTCCAGGTGGTCCCACTGTAGAATGATCAGGTCATTTGTGGTGGGGTCCTGGGGCTTTTTGGGGTGCTGAATCCCCCAGGTGTCAGCTCTGAAGTCAGGACTACTTTCTTCCACGTGGCCAGGTGCCCAGCTGGGCGGCCATGTCCCAGGCCCTGTGTAGAGGTGATTTCTAGCCACACCTTGTTCTGAGTACAGGGAGATGCTTATCTTCCTTTTTATTATATCTTTTGATTTTTCTTTTTTTTTTTTTTTTTTTGAGGCACCGGGGATCGAACTCATATCCTCATGCCTGCCAGACAAGCGCTTAAGCCACTGAGCCAAACTCCCAGCCCTAGTTTTTTGAGGCAGGCTCGCACCATGTAGCTCAGGCCCGTCTTGCGCTCGCGTTGTAGCCCAAGCCGGCCTCAAACTCACAACACTCCTCCTACCTCAGCCTCCCGAGTGCTGGGATTAAAGGCGTGCGCCACCACGCCTGGCTAATTTTTCCCTTTTTAAAAGTTTATCTGAGGGCCGGGAGTTTGGCTCAGTGGCTTAAGCGCCTGCCCTGGCAGGTGCGAGGCTGTGAGTTTAAT
>RJWM01031689.1:0-22140 GCA_004363535.1 Dasyprocta punctata | reverse complement strand
AAAAAAAAAAAAAAAAAAAAAAAAAAAAAAAAAAAAAATAGGGCTGGGGATGTAATTTGAAGGTAGAGCATCCCTAAGTTGAATCCTTAGTACTGAAAACAAAACAAAACAGCACTTGGCAGGCTGAGACAGGAGGATTGTTGTGAGTTCGAGACCAGCCTGGGCTACAAAGTGAGTTCAAAGCCGGCCTGAACTGTATAGTGAGACCCTGTCTCAAAAAATAGGGCCGGGGATTTAGCTCAGTGACGGAAGTGTCTGCTTGGTAGGTGCGAGGTTGTGAGTTTGATTCCTGGTACAAAAACAGAAGCAAAAACAAACAAAACAAAGCAAAACAATGCCCCCCTCAAAAAAACCAAAAAACAAACCCCACACCCCAGAGACTATCATGAAAATACAGTGTCTCACTTGGAAGCTGTTTTGCCATGTTTCTAATGAAACTACACCATATCCATATGTTGAGGGCAATGCTGGAAATTCTGAGAGAAAAATTGAAGGAAACAACCTAACTGATTCCCAGAGAGGCCTAAATTAACTCGATGCAGAACTGGCGCAGAACTGGATGAATGAAGACAGAGGGGCAGATGCTGTCTGAGAGAAGCTGGCTCTCTAATGCCATACGACAGTGTCACAAATGGGAGGAAGGCACAGGAGGGTGTAAGAGGAGAAAGACGGAGTCCATTCCATGCAACATCTGAACATTCTCTGTGTGTTAAAATCAGTGAATGGTAAGGCTTCATAATTCTGGGGCAGGACCAGCCTCCTGTTTGTTTTGCTTTTGTTTCTTTGTTTTTTGTCCTGGAGCAGAACCCAGGGCCACCAAGGCATGTGTTCCATCACTGAGCCACATCTCCATCCCTCTTAAATATTTCCTGAAGTGAAACTCGCATGCCCAGCGTTCCCTGGGCAAATGGGTTGTATAGCTGATCATAAAATCAGTGAAGGTAGGAAACCTGACTCAGACGTGTAGTTGCTTGTTGAAGAAACCTGGTGCTGGAGTTCATGGTTCCTTGTGGTTTTCTTGTGATGCCCACAATACCTTCTTCAGCCTATGTTCTGTTCTAGCTCCTCTAAATGACTGCATGGCTCTTGCTTTGCTATCTTCTGGATCTGAATTAGCACAGATATCTGAAATACTCAAATATGTAATGTTGATAATATGCAAAGTAACCTTAGGTTGTACAGGTACAAGAGCAAGAAGCACCTTGGACTGTGCCCCAATTTATTTATTTACTTATTTATTTGGTACTAGGGATCAAACTCACAACCTCACGCCTGCCAGGCAGGCATTTACACCACTGAGCTAAATCCCCAGTCCTATATTTTTGAGATGAGGTCTCATTATGCAGTTCAGGCTGGCCTTGAACTCACTTTGTAGCCCAGGCTGGTCTTGAACTCACAACAATCCTCCTGCCTCAGCCTCCTGAGTGCTGGGATTAAAGGCATGTCCCACCACGCCTGGCTTGTGCCCCAATTTAGTAGTGGTTTTTTTTTTTTTTTTTTTTTTTTTTTTTTTTTTAGGCAGGGTCTTGCTATGTAGTGCAGGCTGGCCTGGAACTCACTATATAGCACATGCTAGCCTCAAACTCACAGTGATCCTCCTGCCTCACTCTCCTAAATGCTGGGATTACAGGCATATGCCACCATGCCCAACTCAGTAGGGATTTCTTGAGATGATTCCAAAGATCATGGTAGAGCCAGATGTGGTGGTGCATGCAGACAATAAGGCACTCAGACACCAAGAACCCTTGACAAGGTTTTTTACTTTTGCCAAAGGGTGTGAGCACATGGTAAAGGAACAGGTGTGCAGAGATGAGCAGCAGGCTCCTTTCATTTCCTAACTCATGAGAAGCAGCTGACCTTCTCCGCATTGGCTAGTTTCAGTATTTACAATCTACCCTGATTGACTAGTTTCAGTATTGAGCGAGAGGATCTGAAGTGCTGCTGAGGGAAAGGAAGACCGGAAGGGAAGGGTGTGGGAACAGAAGGTCCTCGGCTATTGATAAGCTATGTCGTGGTCTGTAGCTATATTCTCAGAATCTAAACCAAGCAGTCATTTCCCATAATGTCAGTGTGTTCGGGTGAGGCCACCTAGAGTGCACTAGAGTCCAACATGGAAATGCTCCTGTTTGGTAGAAAAGACAGAGCTAGGGATTTGCAAATTTTTTTTTTTTTTTTGAGAAAAGTTCTCACGGAATTGTCCAGGTTGTGACATAGGGATGATATAGTAAATGGTAATCCAAATAATCCACATAATATAATGAGACAGAAAAGCACACCACCCTGGGGCCCACTCCTCTCTCCCGAGGCTGAACCTTGAGCCCCGTGTAAGGCTTGAGTTGGACACAACTCTCCCAGCACCCAACCTCTTTGCCAGCAGAGGCGTTGTACTCAGTGGAGACTACAAGAAATAAAATAGGGCAAGGAATCTTGCAGGTCTCTGGACATCTGGAGACACCTGAAAATTTATACTTGACACCTAGAGCACTTTGCCCACTGAGGAGCAAGATAACCAGAGAATTTTCATCACTGGTGTTTATTAATATCTTCCTGCCTAATGTCCCTTGCCTTCATTCAATCCTTGTAAAAAAGGCCCACTTCTCTGTTCCCTACAGATGACCTTATCACCCTCTGTATCCTTGCACCCTGGTATTAAACTGTATGCCTTGTTGCTCTCACAAAAGCCTGTTGAGTGGGCTTGTCATTCCTTACACCCCGCCTGTCAGATGATGTGTTCCTACTTAGTTTTATCTTTTAACCACAAGATTACAACAGTTTCTGTACATTATCGCACATCCCCCTTTCCTGGTACCAACAGCACCCTAGTGTGATAAGCAGACAGCTTTTCCCCTTCCTGTTATTTGACGCCACAGCCAGTCATGGTTGACCAGATGTTCAAAATTACAAACCTGTCACCTTTCAGTAACTGCCTTTGTCCTGTTGCCTTTTCCTACCATAAGGTCTATATAGCTCCTCTCTTAACCCAGAATCAGGGCTCAGAATTTGGAGTGCTTAAAGCCTCTGGGGCAACTAGCTTAATAAAACTTGTTTCCTTCTGCTTCTCCATAGCGCCATTCATGTTTTTCATGCCACCAGTAAATCTAAAATTGATGTAACAATAAGGGAAATATTATAACTCCCAACCTGCTAGCCTGCTAGATGTCTGATATGTTGAGTTCATGTTTTCTAAAATCAAAGAATGAATTCTAGGAACAACAGAGGTTAAGAGCAGAAAATATTAACTGGGGAAAAGGAAGCTGCTCTCTCACAGAGACAGAAGGGATCTCAAGTGGGTGCCCCAGGAACCTTGCTTCTCAAGGGTGTTTTATAGAGCAAAGCCAGGTGAAGTGGGTCTAAGGATAAAACTATAATCAATTAAGATTAGAAATATAGTTGCTTGGGTAACATTGACCCAATAGCAAATCACAAGGTGGGTGTGAGGTAGGACAAAACTATGGACAACCAATAAGATTACGAGTATACTTGCTCAGGTAATATTGATTAAATGGAGAAGCAAGTCACGTTAGCAAGTGTACATGGAACTTTTCCTGAAAGGGAGATTTTGGTCCCTGTGGTGGATTGATAACGGGAGCGGGGGGTGTCAACTTATAACACCAGCAGAACTGAATCAGCATGGTGCTGAGTGTGGATGGCCCACCTGAGGACTGTTACCAAGATGAAAAGGAGAACTGGAGAGGAAGAAGTAGTGTTGTTGGTTCTCCCATTGCCATTGGTTCACTTTAGGGCTACTCTGGTCCTTACTTTGAGCATCACTCCAGAGGGGAAGATGTGTACCATTCAATCTCCTGGAGAAGCTTGTCACACTGGTTCCCTGATATGTACTTGGCTGTTCTCATTGTTGGAGGAGTTTGGGACTTTGTTGTCACTCAGGATGGCTGTGTTGCTTGTTGGGGGCCTCTGCTCCTTCCTTTGAGCATTGCTCCAGTGCAGATCCCTCAGCCTGCTGGCATAGATCCTTCATCCTGTTGGCACAGACTTTCTAGCTTCCACCGTTGACCTTTGGGTTTTCCTAGCGCAGATCCCTGAAACAGAGCTGCATGAGTCATTGTCATGGGCTCTAGGCCTCCAGTTGGACTCATGCAGTGCATTGTCATATGCTCAAGGTCTTCAGCTGGACTTGTGCAGGTCATTGGTAAGGGATCCAGGCCCTCAGCTGGATTTCATGTGTCTTAGTGTATGGACAGATTTCCTGCACTTCTCGTATTTCACTCTTTGGGTGATTATTATAAAATAATTCTGTGACTTATGTGTCCCGTACGTAATTGTTTCCCTTGCAATCCCCGACTACACCAGTCCCCCAACCAAGGAGACTGAGCCTATTTTTTTTTTTTTTTTTTTGTGGGTACCGGGAATGGAACTCAGGACCTTGCACTTGCCAGGCAGGTGCTGTGACTATGAGCTGTAACCCCAGGCCCATGATGCCTATTTAGAATATCAATCACTGCAGTTCATCCCTAGGGGAAGAATGTGGATGTAGTCATTTCCTCTGTCCAGAGGTCTGATCTTCAACAAATGTGTTTGTCACAGTTTTCTTTTGCATTGACTTCTTCTGAGGGTCTGGTCCTGTCTGACTGCCTATAGTATTTCTAAATAATTTGTCTATAATAGTTGGATCTTTCAGCCTCAGCCTCCTAACATGCTGGCTGGCAACTGTCCTCAGAAGTCAGGTTTTCTTTCTTTTTTCTTTTTCTTTGACACAGAGTCTCCCTATGTAGTTTTGGCTGGCCTTGAACTCACTAAGTAACCCAGGCTGGCCTTGAACTCACAGGATCTTCCTGCCTCAGCCTCCCGAGTACTGGGATTATAGGTGCGTGCCACTACACCCAGCCAGGAAATCAGGTTTTCATGACCAAGGTCACAAAGCTTGATAAGTCAAGTGAATGGAGTTCAAGACTTTCTCTAAATTGGGGGTGATGGCACACACTTCCAATGCCAGCACTCTGAGAAGCTGAGGCAGAAAGATCATGAGTTCAGGTCTAGCCTGGGCAGTTTAGTGAGATCCTATCTCAAAATTCTTGAATAAAAAATTAAAAATGGGGGCTGGGAGTTCAGCTCAGTGGCACAAGTGCCTGCTTGGCAAGCACAAGGTCATGGGTTCGACCCCTAGTACCAGGAAAAAAAAAAAAAGGGCTGTGGATGTAGCTCTGTGTAAAGGCTGAGAGTTCAATCCCCAATACAGCAAAATGAAAACAAAAAAACAACAAAAAACAAAAAGTCCAAAAACCCAAAGGCAAAAGAGGATGTGGGGCAGAAAGTATAACTTAATAGTAGAGGGCTTGCTTACCAAGCGCAAGGTCTTGGTCTCAATCTCCAGTACCAGAATATACACACATACATGTGGAGGACCACCTGGACAACTCTCCTTGAATACAAAGCAATTACCTCCACTTTGGCTAAATCTGGCCCTATCTCCATATACTGATATGTACAGAGCTGGCTAGATCATTTCCTTTCCTTCAATTGAGTTTAAACAACATAAATAGGGCTAGCTGAGGTGTTGACACATAATCTTTGGCGCTATCTGACCTCCTGTGACTCCCAAAACACGGTTGATCTGGGCGGGATGAAGAGCCCTGGCTCCAGGTCTGTCAACTGGGATTGAGCCTTGAGATAAGAGGCTATGACTCTCCTGGGCACAAAAGTTTGCACATCAGAGTTGAAGCACTGGCCCCCAAACACATTAAATGCTACCTCAGTTGTGTTTTGCAGATTGGTCTTTCTGCATATCCTTCTCTCTGCATATTGCAGAGGGGCTTTCAGGCCTCCTAGCTAGCCCAGATCACAGCACTCATGTACTTCCTGCCACTCTCACAGTTACTCATCCTCTAACCGCTCCTTTCTTCATGAATTAATAAAATCTGGGTTAGTCCCTGGGTCAAGGCCTTTGTTCTGACGAACCTTCATCCTGACCCGACTTAGGACCCTCTTTGCTCCCTATAATTATAAACACGTTAGTGTGTTTATTTTCACCATAGGTTGTACTGGAAGTGGTAGATTAGAATCAACTTATTGGAATTCCAGTAACTTCCCCATAGGATTATAAAAATAAACTTCCCAGACTGCGACAAGGATGAGAAGGGCTCTCTATAACACGTGCTTGCTCTAGAATCAAGCTCCAGTTAAAAAAAAAAAAAAAAAAAGCTTTCTTTAAACAATCTCATGCCAAGCAGAACACAAGCTATTCCATAACCCTTATTAACATTTTCCTTCTGCTCCCTGTGGATGAGACTAAGCATGCCAGGTCTTCAGGCTGATGGTTGCAGGAACTGGTCAGTGAAAATATGGCAGAAAGTTTCCAGTTTTATAGATGCATGTTTATTTTATATTAGATTGTTCATTTTGGCTCTAGAACTTTCCAGGGTATCTTCTTCCTTGGTGAAAACAGTTTCAGGCATTGCTTTGTCATTGCAGAAATGTGTGCCTTATATGCAGCGTGTCAACAGTCAGAAGAATCTATATTTACTTTTAAACAAATTCCTGGTGCTTACAATTGTCCAGAAACTTGGAACAGCCAGTTCTGTGAGCTGCAGGCAGCAATAATCAGTACCAGACTATAATTTTATATCAAACTGAGATGTCTTAGAGTCTTTGGATCTTTTTATTCCCTTTCGGTATTGTTTTTTGTTTGGTTTTGTTTTATTTTTTGTTTTTAGTGGTGCTGGGGGGTGGAATCCAGGCCTTTGTGAATGCTAAGTAAATTCTCTTTCATGAAGTTACATCCAGCCCAAGTATTTATTTTTTAGGTTTTTTTTTTTTTTTTTTTTTTTTTTTTTTTTTTTTTTTTTTTTTTTTTTTTTTTTTTTTTTTTTTTTTTTTTTTTTTTTTTTTTTTTTTTTTTTTTTTTTTTTTTTTTTTTTTTTTTTTTTTTTTTTTTTTTTTTTAGTACTGTGGATTGAACTCATGATCTTGCGCTTGCCAGGCAGGTACTTATGCTGCTGAGCTATATCCCCAGCCCCTATTTTTTAGTATTTTTTTAAAAATAGAAACAAACCAGCACTCGGGAGGCTGAGGTAGGAGGAGCGTTGTGAGTTCAAGGTCCGCTTGGGCTACAATGGGAGCACAAGGCTGGCCTGAGCTACATAGTACAACCCTGCCTTGAAAAACTAGGGCCAGGAGTTTGGCTCAGTGGCGTAGGCATCTGTCTGGTAGGTGTGAAGCTGTGAGTTCGATCCCTGGTGCTGCAAAAAAAAAAAAAAAAAAAAAAGAAAAGAAATAAACCCTAGCTTTGTGACATCTAGAGAAGGGTTATATACCACGTCATCCTATACCACACTATAACATTCCAGGGTGGACAGCAAGCCACCACTCTGCCGCGTCATGCCATTGCTTTGCTAGTGTTTGCCGTTATGGCAGCTGACAGGTGTCTTTAACCCAAAGGATAAAGTCACAGGGACACAGACACAATATGAAGACAAAGATGGCAGAGGTTTTCACCTTGTTTCAGTTGCTCAACTGGAAATGTGCAAGCCCAAGTGCAGAGTCAGAGTTCTCAGCAAAAGTGGCTTCAAACCCGTGAGAAGGAATCTCGGTGACTGTTAACATCAAAGCCCACACAGCCCAGGCGTCATCTACAGCAAACATACTGGGAGACTAACAATATATGGCCAGCTGCGGGACCTCCAAAATCAGTGATTTTTAAGTCAACCAAGGATTAGTGAAGCTACAGAGTTTGTTTAGATCTTTTTTGCAGTAACAACCTCACCTGCACCGTCTTCCTTCATCAGTTATCCATTGCTAAGGTCAGGTCCTGAAACTGTCATTGCTCTCACTTTGGAGACCCTGAAATCTCATGGTAGCAACTCCATTGTCTCCACACACAACCTCTATTATTCTCAAGCACTTTCTCCTCCTCCTCCTCCTCCTCCTTTTTTTTTTTTTCCTTTCCCAATACTGAAAAATTGAACCCAGGACTTTCACGATGAACTACATACTCACCTTTTTTATTGTTTTATTTTGACACGGCATCTCCCTAAGTCACTAAATAGCACAGGCTGTGCTGGACTATGAGATCTCAGTCTCCCAGAGTGCTGGGATTACAGGCATGTGCAAATGTGCCTGGCTCAAATACTTTTTCTTTTCTTTTCCTTTTTTTTTTTTTCTTTTGGTACTGGGAGTTGAACTCAGGACCTTGCACTTGCTAGGCAGGTGCTGTGCTGCTGAGCTATATCCCTTGCCCTCAAATACTTTTTCTTATACTCCTTACACTTCTCTGAAGTACCAGAGTCATTCAGCACCTTGATGTTACTGAGACAGATTAGGGTGTTGCAAAATTGGCTGGGGTAATAGGAGTGGCCTGTTAATTATAAGAGCCCAGACATGTGCAGAGAACATTTTCTAAAACCCTATATGTGGGATTCTCTTGAGAACTCGAGCAGGTTTTCAGTAGGATAGCCTAGACCCGAAGTCAGCTTGAGATGTGGGATCCCAGCACCACCTCTCAGGACCTGTAAGTAGAAATTCTTGTGGGTTCCTTCAAGATTTGGACACTGTAAAGAATGTAGTAATGCTATGACAAACTTGCTATCATTTCCATGGTAGTCCATGCCGCGTTTCCAAGGTGCAGTGTGTATTTTCATTTTTTGCTACCCTCTTTTTCTCTTTACTTGACCTAAGCTCACTCTGCAGGGCCAGTTTCTTCCCAACTCTTCACTTTTACTTTCTTGAATAAACTTAACCACTGTTTTTTTTTACCTGTTTTGTTCAGTTCTTTGTTCAACAGGAGAAAAACCTGAAATCTAACTCCAGAAGGAGAGGCAAGCATTGCTGAATTTGGTGACATTTAGTTGGTGAGCCACTTTTAGAAGCAAGATATCCAATAATATTACTATGTGTTCACCTTCTCACAGCACCTTCCCTTTCTTCTTGTCCCTTTTCAACCCTCAAAGTTTTTTCTCTTTATAATTCTATTCCATATTCCTGGCCTCCTTATTGGGCTACTCAAATTATTCATGGATCCAAGGCAACAAATATCCTAGAGCAAATGGCACAATAATGCTTCCTTCAAACCATAATCCCCATAGCGAGCCCTTCCTTCTCTCTCTTTTTTCTTTCTTTTTTTTTTTTTTTGTTTTTTTGAGACAAAGTCTCACTACATAGCCCAGGCTGGCCTTGAACTCTTGGCAATCCTCCTACCTCAGCCTCCCAAGTCCCTTTCCTTTTCTTTCATCTGACATTTTTGGGATCCTCTTGGGGAATATTGATTCATCCTGACTCCTTTCACATCAGACATCTCACCAGCCAGCAAGCCCTCACCAATGGCCTTTGATATGTGAAGCCCTGGAATGGGATTTCTGAGGAATTCTTCCCCTGCATTGATCAAGGAAAGAAACTTTAGTGAGGGGACAATGCTGAGTAGAAGTAAACAGGAAAATAAACTTTTAGTTTGTAGCGAAAAGCCTCAGACATGGGGTAGTAGAATTTATTTGAGAAATGGTACAATAATAAGACTGCATGAGGAATCAGTAAGAAGGTAGGCATTCTTCCAATGAGCTACATGCCCAGCCCCTAGATATTTCTAAATCTATAACCCACTTTGAGATTTGTTTGGAATGCAGTTAAATTAATTGGCAACAGCTCATCTTCTCACCTCTTCCTCTGAAGTTTATTATTTGGGGAGGAGGGTCTGAGTTTAGGTGATGAAGGGTTGAATTTCAAACATAGAGGCTTCACACCCAACCTGGTTTTATGCCTGAGGCGGTGGGTGGCACCAGCCTGTGGCCTCAGGCCCTATGCTCAGGGTTCTAGAAAGTGCTGCAGGAGTGTTGTGGGAAATTTCCCAAGCCAAGCCAAACCAAACCAAAAGGAAGACTCTTTGCACTGAGGAGATAAGAAGACAGCATTTAATCTTTACGGCAGTAGTTGGTTGGAGTTCACACCAGTGGACTGTGGCAGGTATAATTACTCCCAAGCAATCACACTGAATCAGGAAGGAGTTTAGTCTACATAGAATTAGAAGTGGGAGGTACAAAGCAAGTGACCAAAGTAACATGATTGGTTACATACATTGAATCATATACTGAGAGACAGGCTGGTCTTGAAACAATAGAAACATTCCAGGAACCAGAGGAGGAGGCTCTTACAGAATAAGCACCAGTTAAAGGCATTACCATAATATAGAAGTGTTTTGGAGAGAGGGCCTTTACTAATGAGCACAAATCAGCCCAGGGTGCCTTAAGGTATAGACAATTACCCTGCCTTAGTGCTTATCTGCAACTGGGCGAGGACACTGTCAGGGTCAATTGAATTCAGCAGAAACAGCAGAATAGCAACTTGGTCAGGGGCCTCTAATTGATCATGAAACATCTGTAAATTTACCATCTCATGAATGCATTTCTACATTACAATTACCCCAACAGGAGGCCCTGCCATGGCCTTCTGATCAAGTGCTTAGGTTAGTGCTCTACTTACTTCAGTCCTCAGTCCAGAAGAAGTGTTGGTTCTCAGGGTGAGGAGAAACAAGAACAGGACCACAGGAAGGGGGAGGACTCAGGCCCAGGAGTGACCCCAGCTCCCACCTCTCCCTCTTGCCAGGAGAAGAGTGAGGTAGAGGTTTTGGTTTGGGATAACAAAAATGACCTAAGTTGGATTGTGGCTATAGTTGTACGGCACTGTCAATGTGTTAAAATTTATGGAATTCTACCTTTTGTGTTTATAAATTGTGTGATATATAAATTTTAATTCAGTAAAGTTGCTTGAAAAAAAGAAAAGGAAGAGTGAATTGTTATGTTGTGGAAAAATCTCCAAATAAAACCAAAAGGAGGATTTTTCACACAGAGGAGATAAGAAGGCAGCAGTTAATCTTTATGCCAGTGGACTGTTGTGGGATCATTCTTCACACTGATGGACTATTTTGGGACAGTTCTCAAAGGCAACAGCACTGAGTTTACAAAGAGTTAGTTTATATAGCATTTATAAGTGGGAAGCACAAATAAGTGATAAAACATTCCATAATTGGTTACACGCATTAAGTCATATATTGACAGGCAGGCTGGTCTTGAACAGATTTGTTGAAACAAAGGAATTGTTTATCATAATATAGAAACATTCCAGGAACAAGGGGAGGGGACCCTCACAGGGTGAGCATAGCTAAAGGCGCCCTTGACTAGCCCAGGGTGCCTTAAGGTATAGACTTGGTTATTCTGACTCAGTGCTTATCATAGGTATGCAGCTGGGCTTTAGACACTATCAAGATCAACTGAATTCAGCAGAAGCAGCAGAAACTTCATTAGAGACCTCTGATTGCTCTCCAATTTGTATCATGGAACACGTATAAGTTTGCTAAAAGTGTTCTTACATTTTAATTGTGCCCCAACAGAGTTGGAGGAGTATTCACACCAGGATGTGTGTGTGTGAATGTGGTTGACTTTTCTGTGTCAGGACCCTAATATCATGGAAATGGCATACACCCATCCTATGATGTTCCATTGGATTAATATTACCTAAGCAACCTAATCTTATTGATTGATTATAGTTCTGTCCCACCTTAAACCTGCCTCCCCTTGTGGCTTTGTTCAATAAAACACCCTTGAAAAATGGGGTTGATGGGCAATCCACTTTCCATCCCTCTTAAAGAGAAGCTTTGTTTCTCTCAATAAATTCTTCCTTCTCTTAACCTCCATTGTTCCTAGAATTCATTCCTCAATTTTAGAGACATATAGCAGGTTGGGAGTTATATTTCCCCTGTATCATTTGGAGGTGTTCCACGAAGATACTGGGATGGAGGTAAAGGTTTGCTTTTGTTTCATAAATCTTAGGTTGTGACTATCTTAGGCAATCAGAATTTTGATGCTTTAAATTTTTATGTAAATGTTCTTGCCCATTATTTGTAATTGGTCATGCTTTGTCTCTTACATATTTTATTAAAATTATGATAAATTTAAGTTGAAAACATGAAAGGTTATGATGCTTCTTTAAAGGGCCATTTTATTCCTGTTTTATATATGTTGCATTTGGACTTAGTTGCTGAATTTACTAGTGTTCCTTGTTTGACCTGTTTGATTTGTTTGACAGCTGTGGTTTGTTATTTTAGACAGCAGCACTAGGGAAACATAAGATTGGAGTATCCCCTAATGGGATTTGATGTAAAATGCTATCAAATGGTCTTTCTATGAAATCTAGCTCATACTTACAAAATGTATGAGCCTATTAATAAACCATGGGGCTCCTTCTACCAATTAAAAGATGCTAGGTTAGTGGTCATTCTTAAGGCTTGAAGGACAGGTTTCACTGAGACAGAGTGGCTCTGATCCTCCTTTACACTCTAGAGCAAATAGAGCCTGTTCTGCATTCAGCTTCCTTTCTGGTTGAATCTTGCACTGGTGAGGAGGCAATATTAGCTATTGAGATTCTCCACTCTTGCCTTTCTAGGCTGAGAATGATGACTCATGGGCAAGTTGTTTCAATAACTCACCATAAGTATGAGAAGAAAAGACTTCCTTTCTCTGGCCTTACTTCTAATCTTTTCCTGCCACTTTGTACTTCCTTTTTTGAAGGAATGTAAGATTAGATAGAAAAGATCTCTGAACTGTCTCAGTCTTTTCCTCCTAACCAACAACCAAGTTAAGCCTGTAGAAAATAAGTGTTTGCTAATACCAAAGACAGGGATGTCATATTAGATGAAGGATACATACCTCATCTCTGGGTCAGATAAGACATTGGAATTTTGTCCATCCAGGAGAACACAAGCTGTGTCTTAGATTAGCATTCTGGGCAGCTTTCCCTTGGGAGACTGAATTTGAGACACAGTGGAAAGAACCACCTTCTGGTTGAAACCAAAAGAAGCTATTTCCAAAGCACTACATTTTACGAACCAAAACGCATTTAGCCTAAGGGAAAATCTCAAACTTGTTCTCTCCCTTACTAGGTCTAGTTATAATTTATGTGTATAGAAAAAAATACTTTGATGATAAGTTGTGGACTTTAAAACCTTTACCATAAACTTATAAAGCACTAGGTAATGATTTAGCTCAAGCTTTTGCCTATCCCTTATACAACTTTGACCAACAGTGGTTACTCTGCCAGCTAGTTAAATGCTCACAGAGCAGCTGTCACTCTTAAAGAAGAGGACAGATCTTCCTGGCACCCTTAGGTGAATCCCTATTGAGGCTAATGATCAATGGAATGTTGACGGGACAGACAGCTAGATTCCTTTCAGGAGACTGATCACTGGTTGTCTGGCCCAATAGATACTGAGAGCAACTGAGGGGTCATGACCAGGGCTATTACAGATACCCCAAGATTCCTCAGTGGAAACTGGCTCCCAACCACAGAAAGATCTCCACTTATCTATCATACTTACCTCTCTCTGCTAGTAAACTAGAAATCTCCCGTAAGTTTTTGAGTTCACTTTAAAAACACCTTGTCCTTAGACTGTCCTTCTTTCCAGAAATCTGGCTAAGGCAACTTACAGCAACTGTTTGCCTTTCACGGAAGAAAACAACTATTGGGAATGGTTCACATTTGTGCTCTACATACGCTAACTGAGAATAAGAAAGAAATTGTAGTCACCCTTTTTCTTTCATGTATTCATAAAAAACTAACAAATGTGTCTTCATTAACATGTGAATTGTGATTGCCAGATGGTAAATATAAGTTTAACCTGTGAGTTTAAGAGATATATTTTTTAATTGGATTTAAAGCCATAGCCTTGCCTGGCTGCTAGCAAAGGTTGCCTAGGTGATTAGACAGATGATAGGAATGTCTTAGAAGGTTCTTTTCCCTAGGGCCCAGGGAAGGATTTTTCTCCAAGTCATTTTTACCCAACTATCTATCTCTAGAGGTTATCTCCTTTGCAGGCTGAGAAGTGCCCTAAATATTTCCAACTTGCTTTTTGGTATTTGTGCCCTCTTTCAAAGAACCAGAAACCAGTGGTTTAAGGCTAAGCAATGCCTCTTTCTTTCTTTCTCTTTCTTTCTTTCTTTCTTTCATTTTTTTGGTACCAGAGATTGAACTCACAACCTCATGCCTGCCAGGCAGGTGCTTATACCACTGAGCTAAATCCCCAGCTCTATTTCTTGACACAGGGTCTCACTATGCAGTTCAGACTGGCCTTGAACTCACTTTGTAGCCCAGACTGGTCTTGAACTCACAACACGATCCTCCTGCCTCAGCCTCCCAAGTGCTGGGATTAAAGGCATGTGCCACCATGCCTGGCAGCAATGCTTCTTTAAATATGGTTGTTGTCACTGAGATCAATTGTAACCTGTGCTTATAAAACACATAGGAATAAATACATGCATTTCCTGGGAAGATAAAATTATGCACTAGTGAGAGAGTGGGTAGGCTGGTCAAATTTTGTCTTCTGATCTCCAGATGGCATCCACTTGCCCTGGAGTAGAGTCTACTCATGGGATGCCTTGAGGGTATAAAAAAATTCAAATAGAAATTAAAGGGGATGCCTGATTCTTTCTTTTTGCATTTCAGATGGGAAAACCAATGTTAAAATCTCTTACTCTTTTGGAATGTATCCTTAAATAGTGGAAAATGTTTGACCCTCACACACTGAAAAAGGGTAATTTAATATTTTCTGCTCTTGGGTATGGCCTGCCTACCCTCTAGAGTCAAAACAGAATGTAAAGGAAAGAATTAATTGTAATGCTCTAAAAAAATTAGAATCACTGGTGTGATGAACTGAAACAAAATCTATGTATATAAAAAATTAGTTAAGACAGTTAAAGAAAAAGAATTTTGAGTGAAAAGTAGTTTCCTCAGGGTCATCTTCAGATTTCATTTTTAATGTGAAATGTTTATTTGAAAACAATAGAGCAATCATAACAAAAAGGATAGTCATATAGTGTGGGAGACAACTTAAGCGGGTCCCCTTGAACACAGAACAATTGCTGCAACATTGATTATACTGAGACTTATTTCCTTATGTTGATATATACAGAGCTGACGATGGTATTTCCTTCTCTCTTCAATTGGCTCTAAGCATTGCAAATAAGGCTAGCTGAGGTACTGGTATATAATCTCTAAAGTCATCTGACAGTGTCCTATTTCCTCCCATAGTGATCTCTATAAAACATATAGGCACAGCGGAATGGCAGAGCCAGTGGGTATGAGGTTCGAGAAAGAGGCTGTGAGTCCCCAGGACATAAAAGTTTACATATCAGAAGCAGGTACTGGTATGTAGTGTTTAAAGCCATCAGACAGTGTCCTGTTTCCTCCCATGGTGACCTTTGTAAAATATATAATGCACAGTGGGATGGCAGAGCCAGTGAGCTCTAGGAATGTCCACTGTGTATAAGCCTCAAGGAAGTGACTGTGAGTTCCCAGGGCATAAAGTTTGCGTATCAGAAACTGAAGCAGCAGCCTCCTAAAATAATCCACTTGCTATCTTGATTGGGTTGTACAAATTGATCCCTCTGCATATCTTTATCTCTGCATTTTGCAGAGATACCTTTCTCACTACCTGGCCAGCCAGCTCAAGTTACTCATGTAGTTCCCGCCATCCTTACTGTCACTCATCTCCAAGCCACCCCCTTGCTTCACTAGTTAATAAATTCTGGGAGAGGCCTAGGATCAAGGCCTTTGTCCGCATGTCCTCACGAGCATTGGACTTAGGACCCCTTGGCTGCCCTTAACCTTGAATATGTTTTGGTGTCTTTACTCTCGCCATCGATTGCACTGGGGATGGTAGATTGGAATTAACTTGCCAGGATTCCAATAATGTCTCAGTGGAATTATAAGTATAACTTTTTGGATTGTGAGGAAGACTAGAGAAGGGATTATAGTACTTGGATTACCGTACTCAATGTTTGGGATTACAATAATATAGCAGGTTTCTCTTGATTCATTGAGGCAAAAGTTTTGTGCTAATAATTTGTGTGGATAATGTTTCATGTCTATATATTTTTTTATCCTAAATAATTTCTGTGAATATAATAATATGCAATGTGCCGATGAGTGTTATTCTCTTATTGGCTGGTTGTGAAATTGCTTTGCTTTGGTTTCTTACTTTCCTTTTGTTTAAAATAAAAAAAATTAGCCAGGCGTGGTGGCACACGCCTTTAATCCCAGCACTCGGGAGGCTGAGGTAGGCGGAGCGTTGTGAGTTCGAGGCCAGCTTGGGCTACACAGTGCGACCCTGCCTCAAAAAAACCAGGACCGGGAGTTTGGCTCAGTGGCTTACGTGCCTGTCAGGCAGGCACGAGGTTGTGAGCTCGATCCTCGGTGCCACCAAAAAAAAAAAAAAAAAAAAAAAAAAAAAAAAATTTTAAAAATAAAAAAATTATAATGCTCTGGGTTGGGGATGTAGCTCAGAAAGAAGGAAAATGGTCAGGATTGCCTCATGTCAAACTTTCTTTACATTAAGAAGTAATCCTTCTTTCTTCTCTTTCTCTTTCTCCTTCTCCTTCTCCTTCTCCTTCTTCTTCGTCTTCTTTGATACCAGGGATCACACTCACAACGATCCTCCTGCCTCAGCCTCCTGAGTGCTGGGATTAAAGGCATGTACCACCATGCCTGGCTAAGAAGTAATTCTTATTTATGCTTAAAGCATAATTACAATCCATATGAGACTACCCACATTCATAAGTCTCTTTCTCTCAATGACCTATGTATGGGTTTGATCCCATGTCCCCCCAAAGTCTCATGTAACTGTGGCAGGGACAGGGCTGAGTCTGACATTTGTGATAGGTTTGTTGTTTGGCACTGGGATTGGTGATGTGAGTGTTGCATCTGCCCAGGGGTGGAGCTGACATACAGTGTAAGGGTGAGGGGAAGGCATGTCCTCTCTCTCTTGCTGGTTCATGCTTGCTGTTGCAGCAACCATGAATGGCTGCCCTGCCATGCTATGCTGCCTTGGAGCCAACTGAGTATGGACTGAAACCCCAAGAACTGTAAGAAATAAACCTTTCTTTCCCTAATTTTGGGCATCAGGTATTCTGTCTCAGCAATGAGTGAAAATTAACTTAGACAACCTAAAACAGATCAAACTAGATCTAGGAAAATTTTCAGATGATGCTGATAAGTACATTGAGGTCTTTAGAAGACTTACTCAGAACTATAAGCTAGACTGGAAAAACATAATGTTCATCTTAAATCAAACATTGACTTCTAATGAGAGACAAACACATTACAGGTTGCTATTACATTTGGGGATGAATATCATATCGCTAATTTTAGACAGTCAGAAGATAGACAGCCAGGAAAACAGCCAGTTTCCACTGGAGCCCAAGCAGTTCCCACCCAAGAACCCTGCTGGCCTAACAGTCAGGTAAGAAATTGGAGCAGGAGCCATTTTTAAGATGTACTCTTGAAGGTCTAAGGATAAAAACTAAACCTTTTATCTATTTAAAATTGTCAATTATTTATCAAGAAAAAGATAAGAACCCCTCTGCCTTCTTAGATTGTTTACGAGAGGCACTAGTAAAATATATATCCATAACTCTTGATTTGATAGTAGGACATTATTCTTAAAGGCAAGTTTATCACCCAATCACCCAGTCAGCCCCAGATATTAAGAAAAAGCTACAAAAGATAGCTTTTGCTCCAGATAGCTCACTTGATACTTCAGTAACAACTGCCTCCTTAGTATTTTATAATCTGGATGAGGAGAAAGCCAAGGATTGAAAACAGAGACCAAAAAGTGGCTTCCTTTTTGGGGACCTTAAGAAGAACAGACCTTAAGTCTGATTCTTGGGGCTCCAAGAAGAGTTCAATGACTAGGTTCGGCAGCTACCACTGTGGAAAGCCAGCCCACCTTAAGAGGCCTCCTTGCCATGCCCTGACTGCAAAGGTGGCCACTGGAAGAGAGACTGCTCTCAGAGGCAGAGGCCTCAGAGCTCAGATTCATCTTCCCAGGTGGTCTAACATGGCTGAAGGGCTCCGGGATACTCTGCCTCCTCCCTCTGGCCAGACTGTCACCTCTACCTGTTATCTCCATGGAGGAGCCCCAAGTAATCATGACTAGAGGAAAACACCAGCCTATTGCTGGATACTGGCACATGTCTCTTTGTCCTGCTTTTCAATCCTGGCCTTCCTTCCAGCTATCATACCTCAATAAAAATGAATCACTAGATAAAAGTTAACTCACCTAAGTTATAACTAGGATGACTTTCTTTTTACCCATTCATATTAGTTATGCCTAAAAGCCCAGTTCTCATCCTGGGGAGAGACATTTTATCCTGTCTAAATACTATAATATATATATCCTGGTTGCTAACTAATCAAAATGATGCTTAGATTGGTTTTACAAATACAATATTTATAGTTGTCTGTTGACTGCAAATTCACAGTGCCTGGTTTTACATATTTCCTTATGGGATAAAAGGAAGAATTGGGATTATTGGTACCACCCATCTGTGATTTCCCATTGATTTTCTTAGCATCTATGTCTTTGTGAGTCATCTCAGAATTATACTTAAGGTCAAGATACTTCTCCTAAATTAACATACTCTGCTACTTGGAAAAGTCTGAACCACTCCCAAGATCCTGCTTAGTTTCTTGCATTTTCCACTCTAATCCCTTTCTTGACTGAAAAAATAAATATGGGCTGACCAGAGACATTTCTTTTCTTCACCCTCAGAGTCTTGAACTCTGCAGAAGGGTTCTGATCCTCCTGGAGCCCTAAAATTATACCACTTGTCTCATTTATTTAAGCCTTCACCATACACTTGTTTGGGAGATTGGTGATTTAGGTCAGGTCTACGGGGATTTAGGTATAGTTGTCTATGTACAACATTAGTTAAAAATAATGTGTTAATTGTTAAAATCTAGTTCTCAAGTCACCAAAATTTTGGAGATAATTACAATTAAAACTGGAGGGATTTATGATAAATATCAGACTCTATCAGTAGAGGGGTCTAAGTCAATGGGTTACAACTTCTATTCCCTTCCCTTAAAAAGTTTCAAGACTAAGCCGGGCATGGTGGTGCACGCCTTTAATCCCAGCACTCAGGGGACTGAGGTAGGTGGAACATTGTGAGTATGAGGCCCGCTTGGGCTATGACGTGAGCACAAGGCTGGTCTGAGCTACACAGTGTGACCCTGCCTCAAAAAAAACTAGAGTTGGGAGTTTGGCTCAGTGGCTTATGCGCCTGTCTGGCAGGTATGAGGCTGAGTTTGATCCCTGGTGCCGGAAAAAAAAAAAGTTTCAAGACACTGTCAGCTCTAGTGCTCATGATTTGATTATACATTCTCCAATTTCTCAAAAATTTGTGTATTCTTATTTGTGTATTCTTGCCTGGAGGCTGCCAAACCCCTAGTAATCATACAGATAAAATCAATGACACATATAATAGACTTCTCTTATTGGAATCCACCTGATAGACCTTGTCAAGAAAGGGTTATGTGACACACACTGAGGCCTTAACTCTACTCAGTGGGCCTTAAACGACACTGAAGCTGATCTCTCTCTACTAAATGAAGAAGCAAAATTAATGAGACAAGCTGTCCTCCAAAATCAGAAGGCATTAGACATTCTAACAGCAGCACAGAGGGTGTAAGGCTCCAACTGGACCTGGCTCTCCCACCCCCAGCCTGCTTGCCAGCAGAAGTGATACTGTCTGCAGAGAACTCAGCTCAGTACTGAACTTGCCACAGCAAAAACAGGAAAAGATAAAATACGATAAGGAATTTTGCACGTCCTGGGGCCGTCTGGAGACACCCCAAAATTACACCAGACACTTCAGGGACTCTGCCCACTGAGATACAAGACTGCCATAAAACTTTGACCACAGATGTTATTTGAGATCTTCCCACTTAATGTCGCCTGCCTTCTCTCCATTCCTATAAAAGGGGCCACTTCTCTTTGTTTGGGACAGACGGTCTTATCGTGCTCTCTGCCTGCATCCAGGCACAATAAATTCCAGGTTGTGTTGCTTTTACACAAGCCTGGTGGTCTCTGGGAAACTGTAAAAACTAGATAGTGTGTGTACATTCCTGATCCTTCGGCTAATATTTCAATAGTGGTTCAAGATATTAGATGACAAATTAATGATATGTCAGACTGAAATTTCCTGGACCTTATCTTTATCCTCTTTATGGGAAGCTACTACTGGTTTTTCCTGGTGAAAACCTTTATTGACTATATTCATAATTATCCTGTTAATCTTATTATTTGGCCTATGCATGTTTAATAGCTTCTTTGGCTTTGTGTCCTCCAGACTTAAAGCTATCTGCCTACACAAGATGAGAATGCTTGGTGTCTATCAAGGGCATTTAGATAGACACTCTAAAGGGTATCTATTACTGCTGATCACAACTATGACCCCCTTCAGCGTGAAGAAGCCAGATTGGTCATCGCCCATTGCTCCCTCGTGGTGGTTCAGGGTACTTCTTCAGAGGGGGGAATGTTGTAGATAGCTAACTTAGGTAAAAATATCATAAGAAGTCAGACAGGGCTGAGCCCTTTAGAGGTCAATGCAGAAGACAACTGTAGCTGCAAGCACATTCACTGAAGGCCAGACTGAAGGAGAAAAGGAATACTTCCTTTTCACCCATATACTTCCCCTAAGGATGAACAGTAGTAATTGATACTCTAATTGAACATCAATCACCTTGGCGTGGAGGACAAACCTCCTTAACCCACTCCTTCCAGGAAAGTTCTTGTCTGCCCATGTGTCTTGCTACATGACTTGTTTCTACATTTGATCCCCATTTAATCAATATTACCCAAGCCACTATCCTTGCTGTAATCTTATTTGTTGACCACAGTTTTATCCCACCTCACACCCATCCTATGATGTTCCATTGGATCAATATTACCTAAGCAACCATGTTTATAATCTTATTGATTAGTTGTGGGAGACAACTTGAGCGGGTCCCCTTGAACGCAGAACAATTGCTGCAACTTTGATTATATCAAGACATTTCCTTATGTTGATATATACAGAGCTGACTATGATATATCCTTTTCAATTGGCCCTAAGCATTGCAAATAAGGCTAGCTGAGGTACTGATATGTAATCTCTAAAGCCCATCTGACAGTGTCCTGTTGCTCTCTATAAAATGTATAGGCACATTTTATAGAGATCACATAGTGATCACTATAAAATATATAGGCACAGCGGGATGGCAGAGCCAATGAGATCCAGGAATGTCAACTGGGTATGAGCCTCAAGAAAGAGGCTATGAGTCCTCAGGGCATAAAAGTTTACATATCAGAAGCAGGTACTGGTATGTAGTGTTTAAAGCCATCAGACAGTGTCCTGTTTCCTCCCAAAGTGACCTCTGTAAAATGTATAAAGCACAGCGGGATGGCAGAGCCAGTGAGCTCCGGGAATGTCGACTGGGGATAAGCCTTGAGAAAGAGGCTGTGAGTTCCCAGGGCATAAAGTTTCCATACCAGAAACTGAAGCAGCAGCCTCCTAAAACAATCCACTTGCTATCTTGATTGGGTTGTGCAAATTGATCCCCCTGCATATCTTTATCTGCATTTTGCAGAAATACCTTTCTCACTACCTTGTTAGCTAGCTCAAGTTACTCATGCAGTTCCCGCCATCCTCAGTGTCACTCATCCTCAAGCCACCCCCTAGCTTCATTAGTGAATAAATTCTGGGAGAGGCCTAGGATCAAGGCCTTTGTCCACATGTCCTCATGAGGATTGGACTTAGGACCCCTTGGCTGCCCTTAACCTTGAATATGTCTCGGAATCTTTACTCTCACCGTGGGTTGAATTGGGGATGGTAGATTGGAATTAATTTGCCGGGATTCCAATAACATCTGTGGATTTACAAATGTAACTTCTTGGATTGTGAGGAAAACTAGAAAAAAGATTTTAGTACTTGGATTACCATACTCATTATTTGGGGTTACAATAATTGGTTATAGTTGTGTGCCACTTTAAACCTGCCTCCTCTCATGGCTTTGTTCAATAAAAGACCCTTGAGAAGTGGGGTTGGTGGGCAACCCACTTTCTGGGTCCTTTCTGTCCCTCTTAGAGAGAACTTTTGTTTTCTCAATAAATTCTTCCTACTCTTAACCTTCACTGTTCCTAGAATTCATTTCTTGATTTTAGTCAACACAAACTCTGGTGTTTTAGACATCTAGCAGGTGTTATATTTCCCCTATACCACTGTTTTTTTCTTTCTTTTTTTGCGGCACCATGGGTTGAACTCACAGCCTCGAGCCTGCCAGACAGGCGCTTAAGCCACTGAGCCAAACTCCCAGTCCTAGTTTTTT
>RJWM01031688.1:6363-22276 GCA_004363535.1 Dasyprocta punctata | reverse complement strand
GCAAACCGTGAGCCAAAATAATCCTGTCCTCCTTGAAGTTGTGGGTGTTGGGTATTTTGCCCCAGTGATGAGAAAGTAACTAAGATAGGGGCACCAACGTGTTATTCCTGGATAATGTGTATGCATTTTGAGTAAGGGTTTCTCTGCAGTCTCTGTTCAGCCTCACAATGTGATGATGTGTAACTTGACAGGAAAGATGACCAAGTCGCTGGGGAGGGAGAGGTGTTGGGCAGACGAGACACTAATGTCTCATAGGTATAGGTGCTCCACAGTACCCACAGAGGTTTGGCTCTGGGATCTCTCCCACCAAGACTATCAAACTCAAATCCCTTATGTAAAATGAGGATGCTTGATCTATTGTTTCTTAACTAAGATGAGTTTTAAAATCACCTGTGAAGACCATCCCCCTGCAAGTTGGAATTTTTGTCTTGTTTCTAGTGCTGTTTGCAAGACCAGAAAGGTGCTGGACATGAAACAGGTACCCAATAAACATCTATTTAGTTTATAAATAGATAAATGAAATTTTTTGAAGTTCACAGGCCTGGTCAGCTCTGGAATCCTCATGTAGTATAGAGCAGAACCTGTGCATATATTTGGAAGATTCCTGTTGGTCATTTTCCAAGCAGCCCTGGATCAGAACCACTAGGAACCACTGTACTCAACAATCTCCAAAGTCACTTCAAATACAGTTACCAAACTCAGCAAATAAAAATATAGGTCATTCAGTTAAATTTGGATTTCAGATGAGCAATGAATGCAATTAGTATAAGCACATAGTATGAAATATGTGGTCGCAGCTACTTACATTAAGGCAAACAAATGAGGCTACTGCTTAGATGGATGGTTGGGGAGAGTGTGGCACCTTGAAACTATGTGATTTGGGAATCACATAGTCTGGCTTTGCATCTCAGTTATGAATGTATGATCTGAGCAAATTTCTTAATTTCACTGGGCTCCGTAACTATAATAGCTACCCTGTGAAGTTGACAAAAATATTAGCGATGATATAGGTATACTTATACTTAGGTATTTGATGAAGTTTCATCATGATTACTACAGTTGATCTGATTCATTATTCTACTGTACTGGCACTCTGAAAATGACCATGATTATAGTTGATTGTCCTAGATAAAGCTGGGCAAAGGTAGAATGAATGTAGACCTTCTCTCAAACAATACCTCTATGTCTAGGGGAACAAAACCATACTAAAATTTAATGGATTATCCAAAATAAATAAAGGAAGGAAGTCTTTCATTCATTATGAAATGTCACTTGCTTAACTGACTTCTGATGTCAAAGATACATATTTGCTCAGGTTTTATAGGGGTGGGATGGGCCATTACCCGGGCAGTGGAACTACTCCAGTCCTGGCCTGATTTATCTCTCTTCTAGGTTAAAAGTATCTTATGTTTCTAGAGCTTTTGTTGTCTCTCAACATTTTAATACATCTTCTCTGGTTTTAAAACAATAGGCAAACCTGGCATTAGATGTAAAATGTTCCTTAAAAAGAAACAGTTCTCTCCAGAAACATTTATTTGAACAAAATATTTAGATAACCTCAATATCAAATTTAAGGATGTATGGATAGATCATAGATTGACAATTCAATTTTCAACTGAGCTACTCTGATATCAACTAAATACTTTAAGCCCTTCAACATTATTTCATGGTTTATTGAACACACACTGGTTGTTGAATGCAGATTATGTGCCAGACAGTATGGTAGGTGCTGGGGACCATCAGTACACAAAATATACCCAAATCCTTGCCCTTGTGGTGATTGCTTTCTGGTATAGGGAAGCAAATATAAGAATAGTAAGTGAATCAGTTAGGATCTGGATGGTGACAGGTGCTGTGGGAAAAAAATGAGGGGAAGGAAGATTGGACTATGTGACAGGCCAGACTGGCAGTTTTAAATAGCATGGTGGCAGCGGCGCTCTCCAGGCAGGTGGCATTTGAGGCCAAGAAGGAAGAAAGGGTTAAAGGGTGGGGCTACACGGATCTGAAGAAGCAAGGGGAACTTTGTGCACAAACAGTAGGCAGCTGCACACCTGGAGCCTTCTGAGAGCAGCCAGAGACCAGTGTGGCTGGAGAGGATGAGGGGAGGCCAGGAGAGGAGGAGGAGGAGAAAAAGGAGGAAGAGGAGGAGGAGGAGGAGGAGAGAAAACAGGGACTGTGTGTCACAACCACTGAGGAAGGATTCCACGAACCTGTCTTCTGGTTTGAGCCTTATTCTGTGACTGTATAGAAATCTTTTTTTTTTAATTTTTTTTTTAAAAAAGCTGTATAGAAATCTTAAACATGGAATGTGGGTCTCAACTTGTAAAACATGGATAAGTTGCAAATCTATTTCAGAAACAAGGACCAGAGGGACTCAGTGTAGCTTAGTGATACAGAATGTACTTAGTGACACAGTATGTGATACAGCATGTACCTGAATGGCTCTCAGTTCATATTCTCATTCCCTTCCTTATTAGACATGTGTCCTTGGATAGATTCCTTAACTTCTCTGTGCTTCAAGTTCCATCTGCTTGAAATGAGAACTACAATACCTTTTTTAGAATCGTGAGGGTCTTAAGTATAATGCTCAATGCAGTAGATGGCAGAAAGTACTAAGTAAACATCATTATTTCTTGACAACTATAATAAGGATTAAATGTTTCAGAATATCTGTTTTGATGTGTTTGAAATGTACATTTAATAAGCGTGAGCAAAAACAGTTGTGAAATCCTAATAACTGGCCTCCAAGATGGTCCCCACTGATCACTGTCTGGGAATTTACATCTGCTACAGTCCCCTTCCACACTGTAGCACAGTTGGTCTGTGTAACCACAGAATATGGTAAACTTGATGGTCTCTCACTTGCCAGGTTAGAGAAGGCTCTGCAGTTACCCTCTTGGTCATCCTCCTTTTATCCCTGACCACTTGCTCTGGGCCAAGCCCACTACCATCCAATGAGCAGCCCCAGGGAGAGGCCCATGCGACAAGCCTTTGCCCACAACAATGTGAGACGCAGCCTTTTTTGGAAGTGAATCTGCCAGCTCTAATCAAGCCTTCAGGTGACAGAAGCCACCACTGACATTTTGATTGCAGCCCTATTAGACTCCCTGAGTCAGAACTCAGCAAAGCAGCTCAGATTCCTGATCCTCGAAGCTGTGCATGATAATCAATAATCAGTATTTGTCCTCTTATGCAGCTACATTTGGGGATAATTTATTTATGCAGGAACAGATTGTGTGTCTGTGTTTCTAATTAACTTTTGATTATAAAGAATTTATTGGAGCTAAATCTATTTATTTTACTTTGGGGGAGCAGTACTGGAGATTGAACCCAGGTCCTCTACCACTGAGCTACAACCCTAGCCCAAATCATTGTTGATCCTTGGTAGTTTATAAGCATTCATTATTTCCATAGTTATTTTCATTGTGTACACTCTGCTTTGTATCTGGTTTTTCCCTACACACTTGTTTCAATGGAGCGCAATATTCTTAACATTTATATCGGCTTGTAACATTCTGCCTCCACAGTTATACTGCACCACATTGATTCCCTGTGGTGAGACACTGAAATTACTTCCAGTTTTCAAAATAATAGCTGTCACAATAAAAAAAATACAAATTATGTATGTACTATGCAGAGAATTACATTGACGGGGGCCCTTTGATCCATCAAAGACAGACAACACAGAGAGGCACGAAAGTACACAGACTCTGAACAAATATTGAACACACACAGGGGTTAGATAAGTGACTGACCTTTTGAATGACCTAAAGCTGGGAGTGAAAGGAGCTGGGTGAACTTATTTGTTCAGACAATAATAACAACTCTCTCAAATTTTGTGTTTCCTAGAGAAATAGAGGAGTGACGGTAGACAATAAAACACCGGGAGAATCCCATCAGCAATTTTCTTGGTTCCAGGTGTCAAAGCAGAATTTCAGGCAAGGTGCCACTGAGGTCAAGTCATCGTCCCCAGGCAATGAGTTTCTGCTGCCTCTTTCTCCATTCTCTTTCCCTTCTCCGGCTGTCCTTTGTCTCACTCTACAGTCGTGGCTGGGAGAGAAAAGATGACTTAGCCCTCCTTTGTTGAAACTCGGCACAATGTTATACATACCAGTTCTCCTTTGAATGCAGCATTCTTTAAGAGACTTGTCTGTAACCAGATCCTGGTAGTAGACAGCTGAATTCCTCCAAATGGGTTTACTCAGATGGGTTGGTTCTGGGGTTCAACCTTAGACTTTGTGCATCTTCCTGACAAGGTTTTGAGGATTGCCATGCAAGCATGCCATCTTTACCACAAAGAATTTATGGTTAAGTAGATTTACATTAAATATAACAAGGAACACTCAGCATGACTGATTCTGCTGGCATGGTGGCACAGGCCTGGGAGGCTGAGGCAAGAGGATCACAAGTTGAGCCCAGTCTGGGCAATTTAGCAAAACCCTGTCTCAAACAAAAAATTTGGTTAAAAGGGTAGGGATATAGTTCAATGCAAAGGCCCTAGGTTAAATCCTTAGCCTTAAAAAAAATAAAAATAAAAAGACTAATTCTAAAATTTCATTAGGCTGCTGCCCATACAGCTATCGAACCAATCACATGCAGCCCTGCCCAGGGACCCAGGGCGAGGGAGTTAAGGCTGACTTAGTGATTAGCCTGGGGTCTTACTAAACTTCAGCTGTGATAATCCTCTATTGAATGTGGGGCAGGCTCTCTTCCTCCCCTCACGACCCTGCCTCCCATGAAAAACTGCACCCCCCCCCATTCAGCCACACTCAAGAACCTTCGTTTTCATCTTCCATTAAGGGTTTGTTTGGTGAAAAGACTCTGAGGCTCAAAAGAAGGCTCAGTTGTTCAAAAACTGCTGGGTTAGAGAATGGTACTATGAGGTCAAGGTCAAAAGGTCACTAGACCAGGGTTTCCTTGCCAAGGGAGAAAAGTTTCAGGGACAATGACTCAGTACAAAGTTATCATTACTGACATAATTAAAACCAAAACAACAGCCATCCCCTAACGCAGGCGCTGTCCCAGCTGCAAGTGATCAGCGCAGACGGAGCAAGTTTGTTATGCGCCACCACCTCTGATCTTAGCAACAGGCTTCTTGCAGAGCCAAACCTCCCTGAGCTGCCGTCTTCTCCACAAGTGTAGGCAACCGTCGTGACCACCTCGCAGGAGAAGCAAGTCAGTTGTTAGTACTTTTGTGCTTAGTACTGTGCCCAGCCCAGAAGTAGGCTTTCAATAAGTGTCTTCAGTTATTAAAATAATATTCTTGTGTCAACTACAGTAACACTTTCAAGCCACTGTTAATATTATAGATGTGTGTGTGTATTCCTAGTACATGTATATAGATGTCGATGTAGATATATAGATATATATATAAAATCTCCCTAAGGAAGGGATAGTTTCTTCGGATTCTTCATCTTTGTGTCCTTTTTGAAGCCTAACCCAGCTCTAAATAGTTGGCAAATAAACATTCTAATTAAAGTGGGTCTGCAGGGATAGGTTTGTACATATAATCTCCCTGCTTAAGATCCTAGTAGGATCTCATACACTTTTTGAATGCTCCATGAATATTTTATAATAACCACAATGATATAATGATTATAATTACGAATAAAGATTACTCTTAACACAAACTTCCTGAGCTAGGGTTATGTCTATCAGTAACACAGAAAACTTACTTGTGTACCATTTCGCCTTCATGCAAACTGAACAATAACTTCTTAAAATAACTGAAGCAAACCAATCGATGTATCTTTATGTTTCAAAGAGTTGTTTCCAGGACCAGGAGCGCAGGACTGTCATACTGTAGATTAACAATAAACTAGGCCTCTTTTCTTTCTACATTTAGATGATAATTACTTCACTTGTTTTCTGACAGGGCAGTCATTAGATTATTTTGCATTTATTTTGTAAGCTTTGTAATGCTTATAACTAAGATGCAAACCAACTAGTGGAATCTGAGTTAGGCGCTTTGGGATATAGAAAGAAGCAGGGCAGGTCACGTGGGCCATTTCCGTTTTTCTCAATTTTAGCTTTTGCCAAGGGAGCTCTGTCCTGGAAGAGGACATTACAGAGCCCGCAGCATAGGTAAGTCTTCCACACTGTGACCCACAGAATTGAGTTTTATAATGTTAACAAATGTGCTTCAGAAAAAAGTATCACTGGGGCTGGGCATTTAGCTCAGCAGTTTATGAGCTTGCTTGGTAATCACAAGGTCGTGAGTTCGATCCCCTGTACCAAAAATAAAGAAAAGAAGGAAGGAAGGAAGGAAGAAAGGATATTAGTAGCAGTAACACCTGGGGCAGAAATGAGGAAACACATTTGTTCCCTTAGTAAACGTAGAGTCCCCTAGGGCTTCCTCCACTGGAAAGTGATCTTCAGTGGTGAACCCAGTGGTGTCAAAGGGTACACCCTGGCCAGGTTCCCTTTTCTCTGAGGAGACTCGCTTTATTATAAAGTATGCACATGATACATGCACACACATACCTTGCCACCATGACTTCCCTTTTAACACTCAAGACAGACATAACCCCTTAACAGCTCTGCAAAATATTTGAGCATAACAAACATTTCCAAACAAACTACCCAACTGAAGAAAAAGCCCCCTCAATTCACTGTGGTAGGTAACCATTTTTTATTTATTACTTTTTAAACCATTTTTTAAAAAATGAAAAGAAAAAAGATGAAAATTACTCAGAGGGTTTCTCCAATTCCACTTGTCCTGAATGTCTGGTTCGACCTCGATGACTTCTTCCCCGGGTGTCTTCTTCACTTCCTCCTGAGTGAACTCCTAGTTACTATGTCACTTTTTGTGCACCAGATTCCTAGCTGTAGTATACTCAAGACACACTATGATTTGATTTTTATTGCAACTTGATGAAGGAGCCATGGGAGGTATTATGAACTTATAGGCAAAGAGTTTGAGGCTCAGGAAAGTTAAATTCTGGCTTCTGGGACTTGGGTAGAGCATACCACACCCAAGTAGTCTGCAAGTTTTTGCAACTTGTTTTTGCAAGTTGTTGCAACCAAAAAACAAAAAACAAAAACAAACAAACAAAAAACTATGTGTAAGTGGGAGCCATTCTGTTCAAACCAGTATGTCTAAGAGTCAACTAACTGTATGTCCATATCTCCTTTCTCCCTTCAGTACTCTAGATTTGCACAAGTGAACCCTCTCAAAATAGAAAAATTGGAAAATGATGGTGAGACTTCTTTTTTTTTTTTTTTTTTTTGCAGCACCGGTGATCGAACTCACAACCTCACGCCTGCCAGACAGGCGCTTAAGCCACTGAGCCGAACTCCCGGCCCTGAGACTTCTAAAAAGCTCTACACTTATAACATGACTTTACACGAACACTTGATAACATGTTTACTGGAGGTGGAAATATTACAACATATAACTATACAAAAGGAGAGGTCCAGACTACAAACTACCTCCTGTGTTACAGTACTTACCTAATGACTCCTCCCCTTCCAAACTATACCTGACCCAAGACAGCCAAAATACTCAGATGTGTTGACTCACAACATCTTGTGTAGTAGTTTAGAAAAAAGAAAACACAATTCTAGTTTCTGCAGGTTTGAACAGAATGCATCAAAATGGAATAAGAGCCAGGTGTGGTGGTGTACTCCTATAATCCTAGTACTGCCAAGTCTGGGGCAGGAGAATCACTGCAAGTTTGATGCCAGCTGGGGCTACATAGTGAGTTCAAGACCAGCCTGGATACATAATGAGACCATGCCTAAAAAAAAAAAAACAAAAAAAAAAAAAAGAAAGAAAATTGGAGCACTTCTAGCTCATGTAAATGGAATTGTAGACCATCATCTCTGAAACACTTGACCTCTAAAAACAACTGATTGTAGGGCTGGGGATTTAGCTCAGTGGTGTAAGCGCCTGCCTGGCAAAATTGAGGGTCTGAGTTCGATCCCAATATTAAAAAACAAAAACAAAAACCCACAACTGATTGTAACTTGTGACCTTAATAACCTCCCCAAATTTCCATTTTAAATCCATGCCAACTCTGAACCAAGCTTACCACTCAATTACTGGATCAATCATCTCATGAAGATGTCTGCCACCAAGGTCCCCAATATCATTTTCAACTATGCTTCTCTCTTTTGCCCCTAAAAATCAGCGGGAGAAATTCAAGAAGGCTTTCAGGACCTGGAAGACCCCCCCGCCCCATATATATTATATATAGTACTGAATAGATCACTCTGTGTTCTGAGGCTGAAGTTTTTATTGCTTTCATTTAGGGTAACAGTTCACCCTCTAACAATTTTTTTTCTTTTTGTAGATCTCAGTTTGAGCAAATATTTTGTGAGTAGCCCAGCCAGTGTGTCCATTATTCCCAGATACAGATATTAGCACACACACAAAGTAATTGCTTGATGTGATAAGGAGGAGAATTTAAATCACTGCTGAAATGTCTTTATGTAAATCCCAGGACTTTTATACTGACAAGGTGACACTCTTTTGCACATCATGCTTCAAAGAAAGATATCACTTAGTAAATTACTCAAACAATTGTTCACATGTGACTGTTTTCTGGTATAATTCCATCATCAATAAATGGTGTGATGGGGCAAAGGAATGACATCTTAATATTCATTACGGCATGGGTGGGTCTTGTAATTATTGAGTATGAGAAGTCAGACGAAGATATATTGTTTCTTTTCATGTGGAATGTCCAGAATAGGCAAATTCACAGAGACAGAATGTAAGTGGTTCGGTGAGTGTAAAAGGGTCCTGCAGGAGTTGAGTTGACTGCTAATAGATGTGGGGTTTCTTACTGGGATAATGAAATTGCTCTGGAGTTCCTGGTGATGGTTTCTAACTTTGTGAATATATTAAAAATCACTGAATTGTGCATTTTAAGAGTAAATGCCGCTGGGCGTGGTGGCGCACGCCTTTAATCCCAGCACTCAGGAGGCTGAGGTAGGTGGAGCATTGTGAGTTCCAGGCCGGCTTGGGCTACAACGTGAGTGCAAAGCTGGCCTGAGCTACATAGTGCGACCCTGCCTCAAAAAACCAGGGCTGGGAGTTTGGCTCTGTGACTTAAGCTCTTGTCTGGCAGGTGTGAGGCTGTGAGTTCGATCCTGGTGCCACAAAAAAAAAAAAAAAAAAAAAAAGGGTAAATGCCATAGTGTACGGACTGTATCTTCATTTTAAAAATAATCTAAAACATAACTTCGAACATAAATCTATTAAAACCTCAAAATCTAGCCTGGCATGGTGGCACATACCTGTAATCCCAGCATTCGGGAGGAGGCTGAGTCAGGAGGATTGCTGTGAGTTTGAGGCCAGTCTGGGCTACAAAATGAGTTTAAGACCAGCCTCAACTGCATAGTGAAACCCTGTCTAAAAAAGAACAAAAACAAAACAAACCCCAAAACCTCAGAATCTGTCATATATTTAATTTTTTTGACACTGAAGATTGAACTCTGGGCCTTCATAGTGAGCTACAGCCTGGGTTCCCCCGACATTTTATTTTTAGATTTTGAGATAGGGTCTGGCTAAGTTGCCTAGGCTGGGTTCAAACTTCTGATCCTCCGGCCTCAGCCTCTCAGAGTGTTGGGATTATATGGATGCACACTGCACCAGGCTTTTTGTTTTTCAAAATAAACTAATTATATTTGCCTCCTTCTGAGGGCCTATAAAATAAATGTACACTTATAACACTCAGGAGGCTGAGGCAGGACGATCGTGAGTTCAAGGCTGGCCTGGAATAGTGAGACCTTTTCTCAAAATACACACACATGCCGGGCGTGGTGGAGCACGCCTTTAATCCCAGCACTAGGGAGGCTGAGATAGGAGAAGCGTTGTGAGTTCGAGGCCGGCTTGGGCTACAACGCGAGCGCAAGGCTGGCCTGAGCTACATAGTGCGACCCTGCCTCAAAAAACTAGGGTTGGTAGTTTGGCTCAGTGGCTTAAGCGCCAAACCCCGGTGCCGGAAAAAAAAAATACACACAGATAGAGAGAAATCAGAGGTCAACACAGATTATTCTGGAATGGGGGGCACTTTCGCTTTTGGGGGGCACCGAGGGTTGAACCTTTTCCATGCAGAAACCCCTCTACCCCTTCCAGCTCTTATCAGTGGGAACAGTTATCCTCAAGACACACACTGACACGTATGAGGAATTTTAGAAAATACTGGATCCAAATGCCCTATTTGACAGATGGAGTCGAAGCTCACAAGGAGGGAAGGGCTGCCCCTCACCCTTCCTGCGGGTCAGGGCGCCTCGCGGGGAGCACTGGCCCCCGCCTCTCCTCCCCAGGCCGCACATTTCGCCCAAGACACCTGGGGACTTCAGCACACTCGCCAAACGCGCGCCGTGTGTAAGGCCGGCCAGGCGCTTGCTCGGCAGGACGGCTCGCAAGGAAGACCCTTGCTGTAAAAGACAGGTTGGAGAGCTGGCATTGTGGTTTTTGTCTCGGTAATACCCGTTTTTCATATAATCGATCCTCCCCTCCCCAAGCTTTCCTGCTGTTTCAAGCCACCTTCGGTGTCTTCGCGGACCCACTGTGACTCGAGTTTAGGACTGAACTGGGAAGTCACTTCAACTCTAAGCTCTCGAGGCAGTCGCTACGCTTTCTTCGGACCCCTCGAACCCCGACACTCTTCAGGACCCGAGGATTCTCCACCCAGCCGGAGCGATCGCACGGTGGGCACTGCGCTGCACAGGCTTAGATACGCGGCCAGGCCGAGCCACCTGTAGGAACCCCTAGCCCCGCGCACTTGTGAGCCCGCCTCTCAGTCGGGATCAGAAAACAATTTCTTTGCCGCGCGCCGGGAGTGGGGGTGTTAAGCTTGCCGCCTCGTGCGTCCAGCCCGAACAGTCCTGCTCCGGGCATGGATTTCGCTCGGGGCTGTGGAGAGCGGTGGGAGTAAGTACTGCAGCTCGGTCAGCCGCCAGCGGGCTGGGGGTGCACCAAGGTGCCGCTTGGGGCCCTGGCAGGCGGAGCGGCGCGCAGGCGCACTGGGGCCACAGAACGCCGGGGTACAAAGGATCGCCGCGTAAACCCAGGCTTCCTCCGGGTCCGAGCGACCCGCCCCGACCTCCGCAGCCCGCGCCACACTTCTGCTCGGCTTCAGGGCGCAGCTACCGTCCATCGCCGTGGTGCCTGGGGCTTGCGCGTGTCCCCCGTCCCGCCGGTTCCCCGCGCTGCCGCAGCGCCCCGCTACTGATGCGCGCTCCGCGTTTAATTCTGGCGCTGCCAGCCGGGCCGACTCCGCCCCTTGCGCCCGCCCCGCCCCGCCCCCTCGGATCCCCTGGCCGCAGCGCAGCCAGCGGCCAGCCGGGCGCGCAGGTTGGGAGGAGCGGCAGGAGGTGAGTGGCGCGGGGGTTGCGCTGGATTCCTTTCCCTGGCGGGGCCCGCCCGGGGGTCGCCCAGCCGGTGACCCCTGCACCGCGGCCGCCCCCGCGCCGAGCTGGGCAAACTTGGCGCGCGCCCTGGGCGCACGGCTGCCGCGGCGGAGGCGGAGGCGGAGGCCGGCCCCTCGGGCTCCTACTCGCCCGGGCTCCAGAGGCGGCCTCTGGACCGATCTGGGGAGGGACCCGAGAGCTGCCTTCGGCCCAGCGGGCGCCCCAGTTGGCGCGCATTGCGGCGGCGGAGCTCGGGGGCGTGGAAGAGAGAACGCGGCGCCCCAGCTCCGGGCAGCGGGAAAGTACTCGCGGGCAGGCGGGCGGGTCGGTGCGGGCACTGGCGCCTCGCCACACCAAAGCTAGTGCGTCAGCTCTTGGGTGCCTCCCGGCCCTTTCTTAGTCCGAGACGGCTTGGGGCACCCTTCTCTGAGGCGTCTTTCCGTTCAGGTCGGTGCTCTGCCCTGCAGAAGGGAGTGTCGGTCAAGACCCCTTTATCCTGTGTCCTGGAGCGGCAGGTGGCCCCGGGTCGCCTCAACCGGCTCAGAGATGGCTCCAGACAGGGGAGGAGGGAGTGGGGGATGGGTGTGGGCCCTAAGACTCCGGGGGCTTGGGGGAGACCGCCCAGTCCCACCGGACAGCAGGGGTTTCTGGAGGATCTGCGGTAGCAGGTCTAGGGAGGATGCACGAGTCCTTAAGGGGACTTGATTCCTGGGCGTCCCTTCTTACGTGTCACTTTGGCAAACGCACAGGGAGCCCAGCCACCTTCAGTTCCCTTCACCCGGGTCCCATGGAACTTGAAGAGGTAACGCTTCGTGATTGGCGCTGCAGGTCAGCAAGAGCTGTGTTGCACGAGGATGAGTGGGGGGGGGGCTGGCTCGCGCTATCGTTGATAACCTATGGCGTCCTTCGGCGCTCACTCTCTGCGGAAGTTCAGGCCATCTTATAAATTAATGAATTTCGTCAGGCTGTGAACCCTAAGACTAACAAGAAGGTTAATCAGCTTCATCTGCCATCAAGCAGTTCCTTGACCCGCCTTCATGCCCCACCCTCCGAGCTAGATGGAAATCAGGGATTCCTTGTTTTTAGTGACTTTATTCTTGACTTTTGTGTGGTGCTTGGTTTATTTGCTAGTTTCTCCGTTCAACTTTCTCTGTTTCAATGTTGGGCACTGTTGCATTTTGTTTATTTAATATTTTGAGATGTATGCATGGTTTCGAAACCCAAACTGTAAAGAGCAAAATAAAAGAGCTGGATAATAGGGAACAAGGAGATATTTTGCAAATGGGAAGGAGGGCAGAGGAAAGGAACAGGATGAACAAAAGAATTAAAATGTATTACGTACCTGTCCCAGCTGCCCACAGTGAATGTAACCATTATGTACTGCAAACATGGGCTAATCAAAAACCCAAAACTGAAAAGGAGTGAAATGGCCCTACAAAAGAATTCCTCAGCCCGTTTGGCTTTCACCAGTGAATTCTTCTAGACTTTTGAAGGAAGGCAGATGATGTACAAATTCTTTGAGAGAACCAAAACCAGGAAATACTAACAACTTATTTTATGATATCAAATTTTGACAAGTAAATTATATGGAAAAAATGCTTGCAAGTCTTTCCGATCAATAAAATAAAAATATCAAATGTAAAAAGAGATTTTTTTGGGGGGGAGATGTTGTTTTGGGTGTATTTGACACCCTCGTGCTCTGATAAACATAACCTTTACCGTTAGTTTACCCCTTTAAGTGTACAATTCAGTTGAGTGCCTTTTAGTAGATTTATGAAGTTATGCAGTCATCATTATCTAATTCCAGAATGTTCCCTTTACCCCCTCATCAGAACACCACCATTTCCTTAGTCATTCTCCATTTCCTCCTCTCTACCCCTTTTCCCTCTTTCAAGGCTAACCACTTGTGATAGAGATTGCATGAGAAGGCAGTGATGATTAGCTTTGGTCCTTTTACTATTAATAGGTTTGGGGAAAGCCGCTGCCACTGAGGCAGTTGAAGAAAAATTAAGTATGGGCAATCCTACAGGGAGGTTAAAATGCTTAAGGAAGGAGAAGCTGTTGGTGAAGGAGTAATTGCCTCCCTTAAAGATACAGAAATGGGGAATGCGTTTTATCTCCTAGGGCACGGGGTTGCTATTTGGTTTTATGCTCTTGATTTGCCTCCCATACAGATCTCTTCAGTTGCAGTCCTGCAGCAAAAGTGAATTCTGGTTTATGTTTTTTGGAGAGGTGTTAGAGAATAATGAAAGACTTAAGGTCAAAAGGAGTTTCTTTTGTTGTTGTTGTTGCTTTGGGGGTGCTGGGGTTTGGATCCAAGGGCCTCAAGCTTGCCAGGGAAATGTTCTACCATTGACCTATACCTTGAGTCCTTAAAAGTACTCTTTAAAATATTGTCCAACCTGGCCCCAAAGAAAGAAACCACAGGCACTGATACATTCAAGACCAGGTTCATTTGAGGACTGTAGTATTTGCTCACAAACACTCCTCTGAATTAAGGTGCTCCTACGTTAACCTTTTCTATCAGGGAGGAGGAAATTGGAAAATAAGGGATTGGGAGGAACTGGGGAAGGTGTGGGAGACAACTGGAGAGAACAGTGCTTGTGGGAGCAGGATACTGTTGGATAACTGTAGGGTAAGCAGATTCAGAAGCAGCAAAGTGGGTCTCAGGAAATGCAGGCATTTCACCTGGCTTTTGTTGGATTATTCATGCATGTTTTAAAAATCAGGTGTATTGAGTTGAACTTGTCCAAATTATGCCTCCACTGCACTTCTCATCTATCCTCCAATTATATAAAGACGTCAGGTTGATTTCAAATCTGCATTACAGGACAAATGTTATGTCTGTTACATGGGCAAGTGGGCTTAGACAACCTTTTTTTATTTAAGTAACTTTTAAAAATTGAGCTATATACTGGGGCCAGGGATATAGCTCAGCAGCACAGCACCTGCCTGGCAAGCATAAATTCATGAGTTCAATCCCCAGTACCAAAAATAAAAAATAAAAAAAAACTACATATCAAGCATACAGTAAGTGTACATCTTGACAAATTCTCGCAAAACTAACATAAACCTATAACCTGCACCCAGATAAAGAAACAGAACATTGACAACATGGCAGAAAATCCTCCCATACTTCTATCCCATTACTACCCCTCCCCTAGAGAAATCACTATGCCAACCATAGACGAGTTTTGCATGTTTTCATGCTCTGTATACATGAATGAAATTTTATACATACACGCACACATATGGTACATGGTTTATTTCAACATTTTGATTGTGACTCGGTTGCATTGCTGCTGGTGACTGGAGTTCAGTCATTTTTATTGCCATCTGTTATTTCGTTGTGTGACTTTATCACAGTATGCCCATTCTAGGTGTATTGGTCAGTGCTCACTAGAGGCACGGATTTAATGCAGGATGTATCAGGATTTACAGGGTAGCCTTACAGTGGCGGCTCGCAGAGGGCAAACAGTTGAAGGTCAGAGGCCTGGCGCTCACAGTAGTGGCCCCTGCGAGTCTATCAGGAGGCCGAAGGGTCTGCGCTGGAAGCCAGGAGACAACATCCAAGGTGAAGGTGAAGACTGGACCCCTCCAAGGAGACAGAAGCCAGTCCACCTCCCTTTCCCTTTTATTTTAGTCAGGGGACACGCTGCCCTAGGCTGGGTCTTCTGTCTGCAGTAAATTCCTTCAGCCCTACCCAGAGCGGTGCTGATCCGATTTAGTTGGGTGTTTCTTACTCAAATTGACACAGTTGAGTAACTATCACACTAGGGTTGAAGGGCTTTTAAGTACTGCCATTTCCAATTTTTTTCAAATAGTGTGATTAGTACATCCCCCAACCCCCCCCCCGCACTGAGGATTGAACTCACGACCTTGCGCCTGCCCAGACAGGTGTTTAAGCCACTGGGCCAAACTCCAGGCCCTAGTTTTTGGAGGCAGGGTCGCACTATGTAGCTCAGGCGTGTTTAGCGCTCACGTCGTAGCCCACGCTGGCCTCGAACTCAAAATACTCCTCCTACCTCAACCTCCCGAGTGCTGGGATTAAAGGCGTGCACCACCATGCCCTGCTCTAGGCTGCACTTCTCCCAGCAGCGTATAGGAGCTCTGTCCTGGCCTCTTAAAACTCCGAAAGCAGATCTGTAGTGATTTTGGCAAAAGAATGGAATGTGAGCCGGGCATGGTGGTGCATGCGTTTAATCCCAGGACTTGGAGCCGGGCGTGGTGGCGCATGCCTTTAATCCCAGCACTCGGGAGGCTGAGGTAGGCGGAGCGTTGTGAGTTCGAGGCCGGCTTGGGCTACAACGCAAGCAAGGCCGGCCTGAGCTACATAGTGCGACCCTGCCTCAAAAAACCAGGGCCGGGAGTTTGGCTCAGTGCCTTAAGCGCCTGCCCTGGCAGCCGCGAGGTTGTGAGTTCAATCCCTGGTGCCGCAAAAAAAAAACAAAAAAAAAAAAACCAGGGCCGGGAGTTTGGCTCAGTTCCTTAAGCGCTTGCCCTGGCAGGCGCGAGGTTGTGAGTTCAATCCCTGGTGCCGCAAAAAAAA
>RJWM01031687.1:0-22176 GCA_004363535.1 Dasyprocta punctata | reverse complement strand
GAGGAATCTTCACATTGATTTTCACATTGGTTGTACCAGTCTACACTCTGACCAACAATGTATAAGTATTCCTTTTTACTAGTACTAAACAAACAAATAAATAAATACAAAACATGAATGACCAGATTAGGAAATAACTACAGTCTGTGTAAAGATACAAAAAAGAAATTCGGGAGACTAAAAATTCTAGTTACAGTATGGGAAAGAGAAGTGACCAATGTGAAGACAGAGCAGAATTACATAGATAGATCTGATGTGAAGACCAATTATTCAGAGATACCATGAAAACAACAAGAGAACATGAAAAATTCTAGGAAAATGAGTGCACCTTGAAACAATAATATTAAAGAATTAAATCATACACATAGCTTTGCAGACTTTATGTTATTTGTAATAAGATGGTCATAAATAAATAAATATTTAATGATTCCAATTACATCAGGTATTGAGAGCAATCAGAATCATTGAAACAGAAAAGAGTGTGGTATTTCTGAGGGGAGAGGAAAGTGAAAATGGAGGTTTCTTTAATGGGTATTCAGTTTTACACAATGAAAATTTTCTGAAATTTTGTGACACAGCATGAAAATACTTAATCTTGTTGAAATATATACTGAAATTATTAAAATGAAAAACTTTATTTATATTTGATCAGAATTTGAAATGAGTTTGAGTAGGCAAGTAACATACATAAATAACAAGACCCCAGTAGAAAATGTTATAGAAAAAATGGTTATAATATCCTATATGGAGGAAAATTACAAAACATTGTTGAAGAACATGAAATTATAACTGAATGATTTATAAATCTATAGTATTCACACATTGGAAGACTCTACAATGTAAGAATCATCTCAAGATAATTATTCTCCATTGTAATTCCAACAAAATTCTAAGAGGATTTTTTGCTACAAATTTGATAGATCCTAACATTCTCATAGAACAAATAAAGAGACACACAGAGGAAACAAAATTTTACAAAAGAAAAATGTAGAATTGGTCTACTATTTTCAAGATGCTGCTTATCTAGCCTAACAAAAACATATGAGATATATGATGGGACAACAGAACAAAGAGAACCATAAGAAAAAAATCATATATACATTGAAATTTGGTGTAAGACAGAGAAGAAGTTCTGGAGTAAATCTTGATACTCCAATAAATATTGCTGAGATAAGAAATAATCTTAAAGGAAAACAAAAATGGATTTCCATGTTATATTCTACACCAAGTTAATGCAGAGCCTACAAAAAAAGCAGGGTACTATAACTTTCAGAAAAGATTAGGGAATAAGAAGTCTGACTTTATCTTGAAGGTTAATTTTTAGATAAGACACATTATTAAGGAAATGCTCGGTATTAAATGGCTATGAGTTGATAGGCACACAATCCCATACTCAGAGTCACAGACACATTCACCTCAACACAGACACATACATGCGCACACACACACTCACTTATACACACACACTCCTTATAAATAATGTGAAAATCAACTTAGTGGTTAGGAGGTATTTGTAACGTCTCTGATTAGCAGAAGATTATTATGCAGAATATAAAATATATCCTGCAGATCTTTTAGGAAAGTACATGCGTTTTAAGGAAATGAAAACTACAAATAGATAATTCAATAATAAATTTGAGTGGATAGTAAACAATATGAAAAATGCTCACATTTTCTCATAACCAATGATGTTTGGACTCACCACAGGAGTCAAATGATCATGGACTTATATCTCTGAACCCACGAGCCAAAATTATCCTTTTCTCCTTTAAATTGTTTACATAAAGTATTTTTTTCATCTTGATGGAAGCTGATTACTGTACCTTCTGACTAGCAAACATGTGAAGTTTTTCTACCCCCTTTAAAGATATAGAACCAAATAAGCTCCATCAATTTGATATAACTTAAATGTTGAATATCTTCTCCTGTCTGACCTACAATAAATCATCTAAAGAAACTCCTTCACACAGACACTAGAGTCATCTATCCATATGTTCACAACCATACTGTTTGATTCTCTAATAAGCAAAATATTGGAAACAACATAATTCGTTGTTCTTCAAGAGTAGCAATTAAACCGTGGTATTTTGGTTGATGCTATGAAATTCTATGCAAAGATTAAAATAGATAACTGATCCTTCTCTCTCAGTGGAGAAACAACTCAGCAGACCAGTGGTGGCCACTTTCACTCATTGTTCATTTCCTCAAATTAAGCCCCATAGCTATATATTTTAGTAGAATTTGAGAAATATTTCACATTCAGAATTACAGGAAATTTTCTTTAATTATAACTCACCTTATCCAATAATTTCTTGGCTACATTTTATTCCACAATCCTCTGTTAGTACATTTAAAGTGCCCACAGAACTTTCTATTGTGAATAGTGATGAAAAAATGTTGTAAGCCCAGTCAAGTTTCATCCTACATAAAGGAAACATTATTTCCACTGAGTTTAAAGGGATGGTAGTAGGGAAAATAAACTTGCTTTAATGGCAACAATCTATGAGTGTCACTTGGCCAATGGCCTCATTGCTTTCAATCCAAAGACTATATGACAATATTTTTCATGTTAAAGTCTGATAGAGGAAAGAGAAGGAGTCTGGCTTGCTCTTTCTTAAAGGGTTCAATCCCTAGTACCTCAACAAAAAATGTGAGCAAAACAAAAATAAATGTAGCACTACTAACCTGAACACTTGAAATGATGAAGAGGGACCCAGAACTGGGTATAAGAAAGGAAGTGCCAATGAATTCTGGCTTAGAGGGCAGATGAGCCAGAGAGCCAGTCTTATTTCTGAATGTAACTACACTGCTCCACTTGGGTGGTCCCACTGGAAGTGACATTAACTTGCCAAAATTAATAAGAAAAAGAGAGAATTCAAATTATATAGTTAGAAATGAAAAAGGGAAAATTATAACAGATGTTACTGAAATTCACATTATTATTAGAAATTATTATGAAAACTGATTCCTATAAATTCAAGAATCTAAAGTAATGCAAAAATTCTAGATGCATATGACTTAAAAAAGAACCAATAGAAAAACAAATACAGACTGATATTCTTGATGAACAGAAGTCTTGAGTAAGATTCCTGCAAACAGAATTCAACAACACATGAGAAATATCATACGCCATGACTGTGACTAAGTTGGTTCATTCCAAGTATACATGAGTGATTCAACAAACAAAACCAGTAAGTGTAAAAAGTTTTTTAATCACTGATTGAGTCTTTCTCTACCACAATTCACCTGCCCACTATACACAGCATGTCACAAAATATCTTTGCCTTCGTCTATAACCCTCCAACTGTTAAGCTTAAAGAATTCATTAAACATTTATTGGACGTTAAGTTTCCTTCCATTAAGTTCAAAGCTTATCTTAATATTACTTTGAAGTCCCTTGCAAAGCTGAAATTCTACAATGCCAATACTCTAATAGGGAAAGTAAAAGTGCAGATCAGAGCCAGGAGAGTCAAGGCATGGTCAGAGTTGCAGAGGATAAATCAAGGAAGATTGCTTGAGAGAGTAGGCAACCAGAGACAAAAATAGTAGGAGATAATTCTATGCAAGGAATCAGAACAGGAAATCAATCTTGACTTCAGATTTCAATAACACTGCATTCAATCTGTTTTTGTTGGGGTTTTTCCTTTTTTTTTTGGTCTTATGCTACAAAATGTTGGTGGATTAAGTATATGATGGGATAACCATGAAAATTATGGTGATTTATGGATTACCATGGGATATTGCGTGCTTTCCAGTGTGAGAGCAATGTCTCAAGTGAAAAATGAATGAGGCTGAAGAGGAGGAATCTGTGATGAACAAGGGCCAAAAGGATATTTTGGTACCTAGTACAGTTTGGTAGTGACTTTAGTCTCCAAAAACATCAATAAAATAACTACACAATGAGTGATGAGAGAACAAAGATGAAATTAGATTCATATTTAATGAATATGATTCTAAAAGAGTTTGTAAGCATTTTATTTGGTAAAAGAGAAGATTGATCTTTCTGCCTTGATTGTGGTTCCATATAGCCAAACTACATCATTAAAATAGTGGACTGACAGTAAGAGTATAGTACTCTATGCTGTTGAAAAAACAGTAAACATAACTTTTGAACTGAAGAATTTTACTTGCAGAGACTGCACATAGACATACAGATGCATAGTCAAAATGACAGATATGAACAAATCATGATCTTTCTAACTCAGAAAATCAACAGTACAGTATGTGCAGATGTAATAATGCTTTAAGTGAATCAAGAATATTAAGAAGAGTTAAGTTTTTAAAAAGATAATTTAAGAGTAAGATAATATAGATAATTTGTGTTAGATGTGATGCTTGAAATAATCTAACCCAATCGTCCTTTAATGCTGACACATCTTGCTGGGAATATAACTCAGTTGCACAGGACCTTCCTGGCAAGAACAAGGTCCTGAGTTTGATTCCCAGTATCAAAAAAAAATTCTGACTCATCTTTGAAATATCCTGTGCTATAGTTTTCATCTGTATGTCCCCTCAAAGCCTCGTGCAGTCAGGAGGGCAGGCTTCTACACCTTGTGACTGGTTCATGGTCCAGTGCTTGAATTATGACTGTGAGTGCTACACCCATCCTAGGGTGAGTAGTCTACATATAACATAAGGGACAGAAAGAGTCTTCTCCCACACTCCTTCTCTTTTACTCTTGTTGCTTCTGCTGTCTTCTGCCACCATGAATGGTTGCCCCACTGCCACACCACTCTGCCTTTGAGTCAGCTGATTATGAACTGAAACCTCCACAAACTGTGAGCTGAGTAAACCTTTCCTTCCTTAAATTTGGGTGTCAGGCATTTTGTCCCAGAAATGAGAAAAAAATAACCAAGAGATCCTGTAAGATCAGCTTTCAGCCCCTACATGAAAAGAAATCTTTCGGGTAACCAGATTATCACTCTTTCCAGAAAGTGTATATTTAGACTACTTTTTTTCAAGTTTTCTTTTTGTTGAACTACAATCTTTCTTCTTGTATGGCTCATCACTTGGTTTTAGATTTTTAATTTTTTTATTTTATGAAAAAATCAAGAGGTGGGACAAGATGGCGGAACAGTAAACAGCAGGGTAAACGGCCTCCCTGAAAGATACTGTCCAGATGCTGGAATATAGCAACATGGGGAAGACAAAAAGGAGGGAGGTGGGTCCTCGGGACACAAGAAAAATCTAAAGTGAGAATTGAAGCCCACAGAAAGAGTGGAAAGTGGCACTTAGACAGAGAGGGTGGTGGCTGGTGTCACCTCTGCCTGGAGCTGGACCCTCTCTGTGAAAGGAATTCCTGCAACCTGGGGATGCATGGTCCGAGAGCCGCAGTGGCAGCAGTGGCAAACTTGGAGCCCTCAGTCCAGAGAGACTGTATGAGTGGAGGTCCTCACCCTCCCGCATGAGGAGGAGATTGGCGGGGAGACATCTTGGAGTTGGGCTGGAGACTGCCAGGTGGGTGCAGACCTGTGGAGGTTGCTCAGGCTGAGCCCTGTCCCTGTAAGCATACTGGGGGCCACCTCAGAGGGTCCCTGCAGGTGACAGGCTTGGTCTGGAGAGGATGGCTCTGCATATGCTCCAGGGGTGTTGTGGGGAGTCCACAGGTGACTGATTCACTGGCCCAGGTTCACGGGTGGCCGCCGGCCCCTATGCGCACCCCACCAGCCATCACGGAATCAAGGCAGGCTGGGGAAAGGCAGTGGATAGCGCTGTAACAGTGCCCCCAGTGGCAACCATCAGATATCCAGTCTCACTTTGGAGAGGTTGTGGCCAAAGCAGAAAGCACCTGGGTCCCTGGTACCAACTCGCCCAGGGGAATGAAGGACAATGCCAAGACAAGAAGAAGGGGGCAGTCTCTGACCTCCAGTTCAAGCAGATCAAATCCAGGAGATGCAAATGCAGAGATCAGAATTCCCACAACTGAAGTTTGTGAGGTGATGGCAACTGAAGTAAAGAAACAACTTCAAGAGGCTGTAAAAGAAATTAGAACAGAAATACTAACTCAACTAATGGAAGAAATGAAAACATAATAAAAGAACTGCTATGCAACCCTAAAGGAGACATAGATAAAAAAAATGGAGCATAGGAAAATGAGGGAAACCTGGAATGAACAATACAAAAAAGATTTAGAATACATGAAACGGATTCAAAGAGGCTACCAGGAATTCAAAAAATCCAAGGAAAGTTGGCAAAAACATCTGAAGGAAACTAAAAATAGACTTTCAAACCTTGAAGACGGGTTTACAGCTTATGATCGAGAAAGGAAAGATCTCTTAAAGATAACAAGAAACCTGGAAGTAACAATACAATTGCTGCAAGACAACTCAAAGAAACATAACACCAGGCAGGGTATCAGGGTGTGGAATGCAGTCATCAATTCTTTAAATACTATTTACTAAGAATGTTAATTCCTCAGGCACTTCCTTCAGAGTTGGGATACAGTGGCATTAGCCCCTCAAAGCCTCAAAGTCATAAGTGTGGCTTTTCAGAGGTAGCTGGATCTAGGGTGTGTGATTCTGGGATTAAGTGTGTGTTGTAGTCTGGGTTTACAATGGAATAGATTTAATAGAGGACACACACTTTATAGGGTTATTTTATAATATTCACCCAAAAAGTCAAATACAGAAGAGTGCAAGAGATCTTTCCACACACTAGAGACTCAGAGAGTCCATCTGAGGGCCTGGATTCCATGACAATGTCCTGCACAAGTCCAGCTGAAGACCTGGAACTGAAGGCAATGTCCTCCACAAGTCCAGCTGGAGCCCTAAAGCCCACAAAAATATTTCAAGCAAGTCTGTATCAAGCATCTTCAATGGCAAGGCCTGCAGCTAGAAACTCTATGGCAGTGGGGTGAAGAATCTTTGCCAGCAGGCTCAGGGATTTGAACTGGAGCCAAGAAGTGATGCTCAAGGTAAGGACCAGAGTTCCCCTGGAATGAACCACAGCTATCCTCAGCAACAGCAAGGACCAGAGCTTCTCCAACAATAGCAACTGAATTCATATCAGGAAAATCAGCCTGGCAAGTTTCTCCAAGAGAATCAACAGCAGCATACTATCTTCCCCTCCACTTCTCCTTCTATGCTATTGGCAGCAATCCTCAGGTGGCCCTTCCACACCCAGAACCAGGCTGATTCAGCTCAGGTGTTTGTTACAAGTTGACAGTTAATCCACCACAGTGTGTGATACTGATTACTAAATTAGTTCACTGATTGGTGTGGCATTGTTCTGTGTAGGATTAAGGTTGTCTCACCCTGGGTGTGAGTGCTACCTGCCCTGAGTATGAGTAGCTTGGATGAAATATAAGGGACAGAAAGAGGGTCACTGCTTGCTGCTCGTTGCTTGCTGTTTACTGCTTGCTACTTGCTGCTTTGCTGCCTTGCTGCCTTGTATGAACTTTTTCTCCTCTGCCATGCCTCTCTGCCATGCCACCCTGCCTTGGAGCTACCCAACTATGATCTGAAACTTCTACAAAGTGTGAACCAAATAAGCGTATCTTCCTTTAACTTTGGGCATAAGATATTTTTGCCTCAGCAGTCTGAAAAATAATTAAGACATATAGTGAACAAAGCCAAGCCCTATTGCACGGTGAAGATTGGTTGTGTAGGAGAAGTCTGACAAGACACAAGACAAGAGCTGTATGGTTTTTAAAAAATACTGTGAATGTTTAAATTTTAAAAATGTATTCCAGAAGATATATTGCCATTAATCCTTCTCAAAATACTCCTCCTTGCTTTGAACACACATTTGTATAATTCTTACCACTTATTAAGGTAGTTCTGGAAGTTCTATTGTGTGAGGATCTATAGTTATGCCTCCCTGGGTCCCTTGGTGTCCTGATATAGTTCATAAAACTTACCATTTTTGGTCAACTTTACTTCGGGAGAGAGCCATAAATCACATGGTACTAGATCTGGTGAATAAGGTGGATGAAGAAACATTGTTAAGTATTTTCCAGCCTGCTTTTTGGCAGTAGCATTCACTGTATATTTGATCATAACTTGTGAAAAAAAAACTCATGAAAAAGGACTTCCAGAATTGCCTCAGAAATGGCAAGAAGGATGGGATAAATGTGTTCAAAACAGAGGGAGTATTTCAAAGGGATTGATGGCATTGTGCATTTTACTGTAATAGATCTTTTTAATTTTATTCATTCAGGTTGTTGGTACATTTCAGGTATACATAATGATCACTTTTGTTATAAGGAATTTGCACCTGTATATGATATAACTTGATTCTTTTTTATCCCATTCCCCTACCCACCTTTCAACCCCTTTTCTTTCTTTTTTTTTTTTTTCCGGCACCGGGGATCGAACTCACAACCTCGCGCATGCCTGACAGGCGCGTAAGCCACTGAGCCAAACTCCCAGCCCTGGTTTTTTGAGGCAGGGTCGCACTGTGTAGCTCAGGCCAGTCTTGCGCTCGCGTTGTAGCCCAAGCGGGCCTCGAACTCACAACACTCTTCCTACCTCAGCCTCCCGAGTGCTGGGATTAAAGGCATGTGCCACCACACCCGGCTCAACCCCTTTTCTCTTATTTACAGAAGTATGGCTTCCATTTTTCCTTCTTTTCTAATCCTTTTTTTCTTTTTCCTTCCTTTCTTTCCCCCTTGACTATCCCTAGCTCCCCTTCTCATTTGAACATTTCCTTCCTATTTCACTGTATTGGGTGATACTATGTACCCCCAAGTCCTCGTATACTTTTGATGGGACTGAGTCTGGCATTTGTGATTGGTTTGTTGTCTAGTGCTGGGATTGGTGATGAGTGTTGCACAGCCCTGGGGTGGAGCTGATATACAGTGTAAAGGAGGCGGGTCTTTCTCTTTCTTGCTTCTGCTCTCTCTCTCTCTCTCTCTCTCTCTCTCTCTCTCTCTCTCTGTCTTGCTCACCAGAGTGCCCTGTCGTTTTGACAGCTGCCATGAATGGCAGCCCCACAACACCATGCTGCCTTGGATACAACTGAGTATGGACTGAAACTTCCAAAAACTGTAAGAGAAATAAACCTTTCCTTCCCTAATTTTGGGCATCAGGTATTTTGTCTCAGAAACAAGTGAAAAGTAACTAAGACATTCACAATATCTATTATACATTTTAGTCCTTATTTGCACTTTTGTTTCCTCACACCAGAAAAACAATGCTGTATTTACACGTGTATAAGATTTACTTTACTTAATAGTATGACCTCAAGGGGCATCCATTTAGCTAGAAATGTCTCAAGATTATCCTTTATGGCACAGTACTACTCCATTGCATTAAAAAACACACTTTCTTTATCCATTCATCAGTTAATGGGCATTTGGGCTATTTCCAAGATTTAGTTATTACAAACTGCTGCTGTAAACATGGTGTGCATATATTGCTGTAGTATGATGCTTTTAATTTTTTCAGAAAGATGCCAAGAAGGGGAATAGTGGCATTGAATGAAATCTCTACTCGTTTTTTCAGGAATCTCCACACTGATTTTCACAGTGGATGCACCAGTTTACATTTCCACCAACAATAGAGAATAGCTGCTTTTCCCCCACAGCACCACAAGCACTTGTTATTTGTTGATTTCTTGATAATAGCCATTCTTTTTGAGGTAAGATGAAATTTCAATGTTGTTTTAATTTGCATTTCTTGAATCAATAGTGATGTTCAACATTTTATATATATATATATATATATATATATATATATATATATATATGTCATTTCTACTTCTTCATCTGAGAAGTGTCTATTTATTTCAGTACCCATTTTTGGATTGGGTCTTTCAATTTGGGGAGTCTGAGTTTTTTTATAGTTCTTTTATGCTCTTAATAGTAATCCTTTGTCTGAGGAAAAGCTAGCAAACTTTTTACCCAGATTTTGAGTTCTTCCTTCACTCTGTTGATGGTTTCTCTTGCTGTACAAAAGCTTTTTAATAAGATGAGATCCCAATTGCTGATTCTTTGTGATGGTTCCTATGCAGTTAGGGTTTTGTTTCTAAAGTCTTTGCCTACACCAATTTCTTTGAGAGTTCTACTTCTGTCTTGAGCAGATTTAGTATTTATGTTTTAATATTTAGATCATTGATCCATTTCAATTTTAGTTCAGTGCATGATGAAAGACATGGGTCTAGTTTTAATCTTCGGCATCTGCAAACTCAGTTGTCCAGCACCATTTATTAAAGAAGCCATCTTTCTTCCAGTGAAGATGCTTTGTAATTTTGTCAAAGATAAGGTGATTAAGTATGTCTAGAGGTGTTTCTACATCTTCTAATCTGTTTCATTGATCCTCAGGTCTGTTTGTGTTTTGTTGTTTGTTTGTTTATTTGTTTTGTTTTGTTTTTTTGGCAGTACCATGCTGCTTCTATCACAGTAACCTTGCAATATAATTTCAAGCCAGAGATTGTGATGACCCCTGACTTGCCTTTGTTGCCCAAAATTGCTTTTGCTATTCTAGGTTTGTTCTTGCTCAAAATGAATTTTAGAGCTTCTTTTTTTTTTAACTCTGTGAGATATACTGTTGGAATTTTGGTCGATTGCATTAAATATGTATAACAATTTCGGAAGTATGACCATTTTTGCTATATTGGTTCTTCCTACCAAAAGCAAGGGATAACCTTCATCAACCTCCTTTTTCAGATTACAGTACTTTTCAATGTAGAGGTCTTTTACTTCCTTTATTAGATTGATTCCTAGGTATTTCATTTTTTGGATGCTATCGTGAAAGGTGTTGTTTCCCTAATTTCTCTCTCAGTGAGTGTGTTATTTTGTACAGGAAGGCTATCTATTTTTCAGTGTTGACTGTGTACCCAGGTACATAACTGAATTCGGTTATTAAATCTAGAAGTCTTTTAGTGAAGTTTGTGGAGTCTTTTATGTAGAATATCATGTTATTTGTGAATAATGATATTTTAACTTCTTTCTTTCTGATTCCTATTGTTTTATTTCTTTCTCTTGTCTAATTTATCTGACTAAAGTTTCCAGAACTACATTGAATAAGAATTTGACAGCCGAGAGTCTTGTTTTGTTCCTCATTTTAGAGTGAAAACTTTCAGTTTTTGTCCATTTAGTATGATATTGGCTGTTCTTTTGTTGTAGATAACTTTTATCAGATTGAGATAAAGACCATCTATTCCAATTTTCTGTAGGATTTTATCATGAATGGGCATGGGCTTTGCCAAAAGCTTTTTATGCATCTCTTGAGGTAATCATATGGATTTGTCCTTGGCTCTGTTAATATGCTGTTCTACATTTATTGACTTGCATAGCCCCTGTGGTGACTTCTACTTGGTCATGGTGTATCATCATCTTAATTTGCTGCATCCTGTTTGCCAATATCTTACTGAAGATTTTCTTTTGCATCTATGTTCATTAGGTAGATTGGTCTATAATTCTCTTTCTCAGTTGACTCTTTCCCTGGTTTTGGTATCAGGGTAATACTTGCTTTCAGGAATAATTTTGTGAATATTTCTTCCCTTTTAGTTTGATTAAAGAGTTTTAGAAGTAGTGGTATTTGGATCTTATCTAAATTTCTTGTAGCTAAGCAGTGAATCCATCAGGGGCTGGGCTTTTTTTCTTGGTAGGTTTTAAATTATGTCTTCAATTTCATCTACCTATATTAGTTTATTTAGTATTTGTATATCATCTTGATTCAGCTTTGCTAATACAAACCTATCTAGGAATCGCTCCAATTCTTCTGCATTTTCCATCTTATTAGCATACAAGTTCTTACATTAGGTAGAAATGATATTCTGTGTTTCTGCAAGGTCTGTTGTGATTTCACGCTGTTCATTCCTAATTGCCTGAATTTGAGTCTTTTCTTTCCTTTTTTTATAAGTCTAGCAAAATGTTTGTTTTTAATCTTTCAAAAAAGTAACATTTTGATTCATTGATTCTTCACATTGTTTTCTTAGTCTCAGTTGTATTGATTTATGCTCTGATCTTAATACTTTCCTCCCACTTAAGAGTTTTGGCTTTGTCTTGCTCTTATTTTTCTAGAAGTTTAAGGCTCAACATAAAGTTGTTTATTTCATCTTGCTCTGTATTCCTTTATTCATTTACTTTTTAAACACCAAGTATATTTATTAGAAAAGAAAGTTATGAAATACTGTTATAGTGTGGTTGGTCCTGTGTCCTCCCAAAACCTCATGTAATTGTGGCATGGACAGGGCTGAGTCTGTCATTCATGATTGGTTTGTTGTCTAGAGCTGGGATTAGCGATGTGAATGCTGCATCTACCCAGGGGTGGAGCCAAGATACAGTGTAAGGGCGAAAGGAACATGTGTCTTCCCTCTCTTGCTCTTTCTCTCTCACCTTGCTGTTTGGTGGCTGCCATAAATGGCTGCTCTGCCACACCATACTGCCTTGGAGTCAACTAAGTATGTACTGAAACCCTGAGAACTGTAAGAAATAAACCTTTCCTTTTCTAATTTTGGGCATCAGTTATTTTGTCTCAGCAATGAGTGAAAAGTAACTAAGACAAATACCTTCATATATTTCCTTAAGAAATTAGAAATAAAATACAGAATAAAACCAAGAACAAACAGAATAAAATAATAAAGATCAGAAAACACAATCTCTTATCAAAATACCAGCACCTTTGTTTATAAAAATTAACATTTTGATTTTAACATTTCTGTAGAAATACAAGACTCAGAATAGTCTAAATAACTTTGATAAAGGAACAAAATTAGAGCTCTAACCCTCCCCAGTCCCATGACTTATCACAAAGTTACACCAACCTTGACAAAACAGCATTGATATCAAAATAAAAAACCCACCAAGGTACCAATATGAAGTACCAAAATAGATACCCACATAACAGACAATTGATTTCTGGCAAAGATGCAAAAGCCATTAAGTGGAGAAAGAAATTTATCTTTAATGAATATACTAGAACAACTGGATATCCACATGCAAAAACAAAATCAAAACCTAATAGTACATCAAAAATTTCTTAAGACATCCGAAAGTCAACTCAAAGTGGCTCACAGTGGGTTAGGTAAAGTAAAGGCAGCCATGACCTGTCATTGCTATGGCTGAGGTTATACTTTCTGGGACAAAAAGACTGGGACAAGGTGTAGAAGGGAAGACAAAACCTACACAGGTGTTCAGTGAAGGGAAGCATTGAATTTACTTCGAGACAGGCCATGTGGATGACAAAGGAGGTCAATTTGCTTCTTTTTTTAAAACTATCTTAACTATTTTTATATACATATACATAAACATATACATAATTTTTCTTTCAGTTTGTCACACTAATGAAACAACATGATGTTTACACGTGTGACTTATTTATTTCACTAATAAGTATGTTCAGAAGGCACATCCATTTACTTATAAAGATGTCCAGTTTATCATTCTTTATAGTTGAGTAGTATTCCATTATATAGAAATACTACATCTTTTGAATCCATTCCTCAGTTGACGGGCATTTAAGTTGTTTCCAAGATCTGGTTATTATAAACTATGCTGCTGTAAACATGGGTGCACATATATCACTGTGGTATGATGTTTTTAAATCTTTTGGAAGGATACCCAGAAGGTGACTAGCTGGGTTGAATGGGACCTCCAATCCTAGCTTTTTGAGGAATCTCCACACTGACTTCCACAGTGGTTGCACCAGCCTGCATTCCCACTAACAGTAGAGAAGTGTTCCTTTTTCCCCACAGCCCCTTCAGTACTTGTTATTGGTTGACTTCTTAATACTGGATATTCTTTCTGGAGTGAGGTGAAATCTCAGTGTTGTTTTAATTTTCATCTATCAAATGACCAGTGCTGTTAAAAAAATTTTTCACGTATTTATCTGAAAAGTGTGTGTTCATTTCAGATGACCATTTTTGAATTGGGTTTTTAAATCTTGGTGAACTGATTCTTTTGAGTTCTTTATATGTTCTCAATAGTAATGCTTTATCTGAGGGGCAGGAGGCAAACATTTACTCCCAGATTGTGTATTCCTGATATGTGTATTCACTTCTGTAAATTTCCCTCCTAGGGAAGATTTCATCATACCTGGTAAGTTCTGATATGTTGTATTAACATTATCATTTAATTAGAAACGTTTCAAATTTAACTTTTCATTTATGGCCTCATAACCAGACACAAGGTTCCAGTGATGCCACACTTTGGGGGCAGACTCCATGTAGCCACCTGAGTCCTAGAGGTTTTGAACTGCACCCAGCCAGGCATAAGACTCTGGCACCACATCCTGGGAGTGCATCCTCTCTAGCTGCACACAGGATCCAAGCTCTGCCCAGCCCAGCATTTCCCAGCTCAATTCATCAGAAAAACACCCAGTTAGCCTCACAGGACAAAGAAGCATCAAGCCCAGCACAGCCCAGAGGCCCCAGAGTTGCTCATCAGGGAGCAACCAGCATAGCCAAAGGGTCTTAGAGAATTTGAGCTCTGCCCATCAGAGCACAAGGCCCTAGCTCCATAGTTCAGGAGCATGGCCCAGCTAGCCATGCAGCAGGTCCTAAAGGTTGTGAACTTCACCCAGCCAGGAGCAAGGCCCTGGCACCATACACCAGGGGCATGCTCTGGCTAGCCCCACACTCCAGAGGCTCTGAACTCCTTGAAGCCAGATGCAAGGTCCCAGTGGTGCCACACTCTGGGGTGTGCTCTGCCTAGCTGCCTGGGTCTTGGAGGCACCGAACTCCACCCAGCCACTTGCAAGACCCCAGGACCACACCCTGGGGGTGTGTCTCTGCTAGTCATCTCAGTTGCAGAGATTCTGAACTCCACTCAGCCAGGTTCTAGGCCCTGGTGACACACTCGAGGGGTGTGCCCCTACTAGCTGCAGGGAGGATACAAGCTCCGCCCAGCTCAGTGATCCAGAGCAACCCAACAAGTTACATGAGGGGAACATGCAGCCAGCCTCACATGCCACAGAACACAAGGCTCCAGCACCATAGTTTGGGAGTGTGCCTCAGCCAGTCACAGGGATATTGGAGGATTAAAGTTCTACTCTGTGCAGCATTTCAGTGCAATCCATTGGAAGACTAAATGGCCAGCCACATAGTTCCCAGAGGAAAACAACAAAATGGAAGAGCAAAATGCAGTCTCCATCCTCCAGCCCACCAAGAACAAACTCAAGAGACACTGAAATGAAAGACACTGGAAATCACAAAAATGAATCTTCTGAAATGATAATAACTGGAGTAAAGAAACAACTCCATAAAGTCATAGAGGACATCAGATCAGAAATAATCTTCTAGGCAAAAAGAGAAGTGACAAACATTCTGAAAGAAATGTTAAGTGTTTCTAAATAAGATGTAGATTAAAAAATAGAAGAACATAAAAAAATAATGGAAATTTTGAATGGCAATGTAAGACAGAATTAGAATGCATGAAACAGATTTAAAGGGAAACTCAGGAAATTAAGAATTCCATTGAAAGCTGGCAAAACGGCTTGAATGAAGCTGAAGATAGACTCTCAGACCTTGAAGACAGCATGGAAACTTATAATCATGAAAGAAAAGATCTCTTAAAAATAACAAGGACCCAGGAAACAGCAATTCAACAGCTGCGAGATGATGCCAAGAGAAACAATATAAGATTGATAGGCATCTATGCAAAAGCAGAGGTCAATACAAATGACCTGCAAAGACTATTTGCAGAAATAATAGAAGAAAATTTTCCAAACATAGGAAGAGAATCTGATACACAGATAAGTGAGACGTACAGAACCCCAATTAACCATAGCCAAAATAAATCTATACCCAGATATATAATAATTAGCATATCAGAAATGCAGCACAAGAACAGAATACTAAAAGCTGTCAGACAAAAGAAACAAATCGTCTAAGAAGGAAAGCCTATCAGAATCATGGTAGACGTCTCAACACAAACCTTCAAGTTAAGAAGAGCTTGGAGTGAAGTATTTCAAATCCTGAAAGAAAACAACTTTCAACCCAGATTGATGTATCCTGCAAAACTATCTTTAAAAGTTGATGGAGAAATAAGATACTTCCATGACAAACAACTGAAGAAATTCATGGCCACCAAATCAACACTGCAAAGAGTACTGACAGACGCTCTAGAAAGAGACAAAGACAACTACAATCCTAAGAACAACAGCAAAAGGAAACCACTAAGCAGGGCAAATAATTAAACAGAAAATGTAGAAAACCAACAAAAGAGAGATAACATGACAGGGATAAACACTACATATCAGTTATATCCATCAATGGAAATGGTCTAAATTCATCAATAAAAAGAAACAAATTGGCAGAGTGGGTTAAGAAAAAAAATCCAACAACATGCTGTGTACAAGAAACACATTTAACTCAAAAGCAAATTCACAAACTAAAAGTCCTAGGATGGAAAACAATAGTCCATGCAACAGGAACCCAGAAAAAAGTGGGGGTAGCTATTCTTTTTCCAGACAATGTGAACTTCAAACCAACAATGATCAAAAGAGATACAGAAGGTCATTACATACTTCTTAGGTGAAAATTGAAGAGGAAGAGATTAAGATCATAGATATATATGCATCAAATATGGGAACACCCAAGTATGTAAGACAAATCCTAATAGACATGAAAATCAAATAAACAATAATACACTTATGATGGGGGATCTCAACACCCCATTATCACAAAGAAACAGATCAACCAAACCAAAAAATAAGCAAAGAAATAACAACAGAATCACACTTGTGAACAAATGGACCTAATGGATGTGTACCTAGTGTTCCACCCAACAATGTCAGAAGACACATTCTTCTCAGCTGCACATGGATCATTCTCTAAAATAGATCATATTCTAGCCCATAGAACATGCTTAAGTAAATGCAAAGAAATTGAAATAAGTCAATGCATATTATCCAAACATAGCACAATAAAATTGGAAATGAATGATAAAAAACCCCACAAGAACCGCATACACACATGGAAATTAAATAACACTCTCCTAAACAATCAATGGGTCACAGAAGAAATTAAAGAATATCTACAATCAAACAAAAATGCAAAAACAAATTACTGGAACCTGTTGGATATAATGAAAACAGTCCTCAGAGGGAAATTTATACCATTAAACTCCCACATCAGAGAAATGGAAAAAACATACATAAACAATCTAATGCTGCATCACAAACAATAAGAAAAAGAAGAGTAAGTCAAGTCGAAAGCCCAAAGAAGGGAGGAAATTATAAAGATCAAAGCAGAAATTAATGCAATTGAAACTAAGAAAACAATACAAAGAATTAATAAATTGAAGAGTTGGTTCTTTGAAAGAATAAATAAAATTGACAAACCCCTAGCCAACCAAGTCAAAAAGAGGAAAAAAACCCAGATTCATGCAATAAGGAATAAAAAGGGTGAAATCACTACTGACCCTGTAGAAATACAGAAGATCATCAACACCTACTTCGAAAACCTTTACTCCCATAGATTCGATAACACAAAAGAAATGGACAGATTCCTAGAAACGTATGAATTACCAAAGTGGAATCAAGATGTAAAACTGCTGAATAACTCAATTTCAGCTAATGAAATTGAAAATATACTTAGAAGCTTAACAACAAAGAAAAACCCAGGTCCTGATGGATTCACTGCTGAATTCTACAAGAAATTTAGGAAAGACTTAATGCCAACACTCCTCAAACTCTTCAATTAAATCCAAAGGGAATCAAATCTCCCTAATTCATTCCTGGAAGCAAGTATTACCCTAATACCAAAATCAGAGAAAGACCTAACCAAAAAAGAAACTTATGGGCCAATCTCTCTAATGAACATAGATGCAAAAATCCTCAATAAAATACTGGCAAATAAAATACAGCAAGTTATCAGGAAGATTATACACCATGATCAAGTGGAATTCATCCCAGGAATGCAAGGACGGTTCAACATACTCAAATTAATAAATGTAATACACCATATCAACAGGACCAAGGACAAGAACCACATGATCATCTCTATAGCTGCAGAAAAAGCTTTTGACAAAATCCAACACTCATTCATGATACAAATCCTACAGAAAATTGGATTATGGTCTCTATCTCAACCTGATAAAAGCTATATATCATAAACCAACAGCCAACATCTTACTAAATGGACAATGGAAAGACTGAAACCTTTCAACCTAAAATCAGGAACAAGACAAGGATGTCCATTATCACCACTCCTATTCAATATAGTTCTGGAAATATTAGCCAGAGCAATTAGACAAGAGAAAGAAATAAAGGGAATAAGGATAGGAAAGGAAGAAGTGAAATTATCATTATTTGCAGACGATATGATACTCTACATAGAAGACCCCCAGAAATCCATTAGAAGACTTCTAGAAGTAATAACCAAATTCAGTAATGTTGCTGGATACAAGGTGAACACTCGAAAATCAATGGCATTCCTGTACACAGACAACAAAGTCACTGACAGAGAAATAAGGGAAACCACACCCTTCATTATAACATCCAAAAAAGTGAAATACTTAGGAATCAATCTAACAAAGGAAGTAAAAGATCTATACAGTGAAAATTATATTACTCTGAAGAAGGAAATCGAAGAAGATTTCAGAAAATGGAAAGATATTCCCTGTTCATGGGCAGGAAGAACAAACATCGTGAAAATGGCCATTCTCCCCAAATTATTATACAGATTCAATGCAATCCCAATCAAAATACCACCTGCCTACCCCACAGAGCTAGAGAAAGCATTCCTGAAATTCATCTGGAACCAAAAAAGAACTAGAATAGCAAAGGCAATTCTGGACAACAAAGGGAAGGCAGGAGGCATCACAATCCCCAACTTGAAACTATACTACAAATCTACTGTGATAAAATCAGCATGGTACTGGAGTCAAAACAGACCTGAAGATCAATGGAATGGATTAGAAGATACAGCCACAACTACAAACACACTTAGCCACCTCATCTTTGACAAAGGGGCCAAACATGTACACTGGAAGAAAGCCTCTTTAACAAATGGTGCTGGAAACACTGGCTTTCTATATGCCGTAAACTAAAACTAGATCCATGCCTATCACCATGCACTAAAATAAAGTAAAAATTGGTCAGAGATCTGAATATTAAAACAGAGACACTAAACTTACTAGAAGACAGAGTAGGTAAAAATCTTGATGACATAGGAGTAGGCAGAGAGTTTATGAACAAAAATAAAATTGCATGGGAAACACTTTCCAGAATCAACAACTAGGATCTCATCTTACTAAAAAGTTTTTGCATGTCAAAGGAAATCTCCAGCAGAGTGAAAAGAAAACCCACCAACTGGGAAAATATCTTAGCCAATTGTCCATCAGACAAAGGATTTCTATCTAAAACATATAAAGAATTAAAAGAAATCAGGCTCCTAAAATTCAAGGACCCAATCCAAAAATGAGCATCAGAGATGAACACATACTTCTCAGAGAAAGAAAGGCAAATGGCAAATAAATATATGAAAAAATGTTCAACATCAATGGTCATTCGGGAAATGCAAATTAAAACAACACCGAGATTCCATCTCACTCCAGAAAGAATGGCCAAGATTAAAAAATCAAGCAACAACAAATGCTGGAGGGTCTGTGGGGAAAAAGGAACTCTTCTCCATTGTTGGTGGGAGTGTAGACTGGTGCAGCCACTGTGGAAGTCAGTGTGGAGATTCCTCAAGAAGCTAGGATTAGAGATCCCATTCAACCCAGCTATCCCTCTTCTGGGCATTTTCCCAGAAGAATTGAAAACATCATACCACAGTGATATCTGTGCACCCATGTTTATAGCAACCCAATTTGTAATAGCTGAATCTTGGAAACAACCCAAGTGCCCATCAATCAAGGAATGGATATAAAAGATGTGGTGTTTTTCTACAATGGAATACTACTCAGCTATTAAGAAAGATTGCATTGAGACTTTTATAAGTAAATCGACACGACTTGAGACCATACTCATAAGTGAGATAAATCAAACCCACATGTGTAAATACCATATTGTCTCCCTAGTGTAAGAAATGGAAAAAATATATGTGACCCAAAATCTATAACAAATACTATGCAAGGGTAAAAAACAGCTCAAAGAGCAAAAGTAATTGGGAAGGGAAAAGGGGGAAAGAGGGAAGGGAAAAGGAAAAGATATAAATCTGTATATGTGTATATGTAAGATAACTAAAACGAACACACTGCTGAATGTATTCGTTATTGAGAAAGAACAATTAATACTCATGATTAGATCAATTTTGCATGTCTATATCTGTTAATATAAACTACCATTTTGAAGATAATAATACGCAATATTGCAACTATTGTCACGTTTCTATCATCCTGTTTTGTAAACCTGTAATGTTACTGTTGTGCATTTACTCTAGTTGTTTGTCCCTTTTGCTTTTTGTCTTTGTTATATGTTTTTTTTCTCTTAAAACAAAACAAAACAAAACAAAAAACACTGAGATTCCCTGTCACCCCAGAAAGAATGATCAAGATCAAGGAATCAGCCAATAACAAATGCTGGAGGTGTTGTGAGGAAAAAGGAACTCTTCTCCCATGTTGCTGGGAGTGTAGGCTGGTGCAACCACTGTGGAAATCAGTGTGGCAATTCCTCAAGAAGCTAGGATTAGAGATTTCATTTGACCCAGCTACCTCAGTTCTGGACATTTTCCCAGAAGAACTGAAAATGTTATACCACAGTGATATATGTGCACCCATGTTCATAGCAACCCAATTTGTAATAGCTGAATCTTGGAAACAACCCAAGTGCCCATCAATCAAGGAATAGATAAAAAAGATGTGGTGCTTTTATACAATGGAGTACTACTCAGTTGTAAAGAAAGACTGCATCAAGACTTCTATAATCAAATGGACATGACTTGAGACCATATTCATAAGTGAAATAAATCAAACTCACATATGTAAATAGCATAGTCTCCTTAGTGTGAGAAACCAAAAAAGCATATATGATCCAAAATCTATAATAAATACTGTGTAAGGGTAAGAAACTGCTCCAAGAAGAAAAGTAAAAGTAATTGGGATAGGAGAAAGGAGGAAAGAAGGAAGGGGAAAGGAAAAAGACAAATTTGTGTATATATATATTAGCTAGAATGACTATATTACTAAATGTATTAGTTATTGGAAAAGAACAGTTAATACTCATGATTAGATCAATTTTACATATCTATATCTGTTAATCTAAATAATCCTTTTGAAGGTAACGATATGCAATATTACAACCATTGTCAAATTCCTATCATATTATTTTGTAAACCTATACTGTTATTGTATTGGATTTGTTGTTGTTGTTTGTTTGTCTCTTTTGCTTTTTGTTTTTCTTTTCTGTGTCTTTTGCTCTTAAATAAAAAAATTTAATAAATAAAATTTATGACCCACTAGTTGTTCAACAGACTGTTATTTAATTACTATGTGTTCATGAAGTTCTTGTGGTTTCTTTTGCCTTTGATCTCTGATTTCATTGCACTATGGTCTGATAATAAGCATGAGATAACTTCAGTTCTTTCACATTTACCTAAGCATGTTCTATGAGCTAGTATGTGGTCTATTTTGGAGAACTTCAGGTGTGCACCTGAGAAGAATGTGCATTCTAATGTTGTGGGGTGGAATACTGTAAACATCTACTAAGTCCATTTGTTCAAAGTTTGGTTCTGTTCTACTGTTTCATTCAGGGGGGTCTAGTTGATCTATTTGTGACAGTGGAGTACCGAGATCCCCCATTACAATCATATTAGTGCTTATTTGATTTTTAATGTCTGCTACTATTTGTTTTATATAGTTGGGTGCACAGGTATTTGTTGCATATATATATATATATATATATATATATAATCTATATGCATTCCTCTTGTATTGCTCCCTTTACATGGATGTAGTCACCTTCTTTGTCTCTATAATCAGTTTTGACTTGAATTCTGCTTTGTCTACAAATAAAATAGCTAGCCCCTCTTTTTTCCAGTTTCATGTGGCATGAATTATTGATATTCATTCTTTAATTTTCAGTCTGTGAATTTTTAAAAATTGATTGTGTTTCTTGTATTCAGCATATTGTTGGATCTTGTTTATTGATCCATTTTGCCAGTCTGTTTCTTTTGATTGGTGAATTGACACCATTAATGTTGATGGTTATAACTAATATGTATTGATTTGTCTTTGTCATGTTATTTTCCTGTAGTTGGCTCTCTTTTTTTTAATCTCTGTTTAATTGTTTGCCTTAACTGGTGAGTTCTTTCTGGAGTTGTAGTTCTTGTTATCTATTTCTTTTTTTTTTT
>RJWM01031686.1:0-21943 GCA_004363535.1 Dasyprocta punctata | reverse complement strand
TATCTTCCTGAAAGTTAAAGACATCATATTACAGTGATATTTGCATTCCCATCTTTATAGCAAAACAACTTACAAAGCTACATTATGAAAGCGGAATATATCCCCTATGTATAAATCAGTCATAATGAAGGATAATTTGAGTTATTTGTAGGAAAAGGGATGGATCTTGAGACCATAATAAATAAATCAGACACAGAAGGTTAAATATTGCATGGTTTTTCTAACATGTGAAACCCAAAATATACAAAATTTAAAGAGCAAAATAAAAGAGACGATGTGAAACATGGAGGAGGACTCTATGGAGATGGGAAGAGGTCTGGGGAGGGGGTTGGAGGGCGAGTGGGCTGAAAGGGAAGTGAAAATGGTTGAGATGTGAACTGCCTGTGTACTAGCTCCTCGAGATGAATGTGATTGTCATGAATCGCAAACAAATATCAATAAAAATATATTAGGAAGTACCAATTGTAAAGGCTACATGCTACACAATTCTATTTCTTCAAATGACAAAATTTTAGAAAGGGACACCAGACTGGTGGTTTGCTAATGCAGCAAGATGTTGCAAGCAAATTTTTGTCTACGTGGACTGTGTCAAAATCAATATCCTGTTTATAACATACTGTAGATTTGCAAGATATTACAAATTGAGGAACCCAGGAAAAGGGCAAAATGAAAGGGGTGCTGCTTTTTCAACTATGTCAATCTATAAAGATATTAAAAGATTAATTTAAAAAAGAAAAAATAGCAAAACTGAAAAATACCATAACAATATAGAAAATGTAAACAAAATAATGTATAAAATATGACAATGTAGTATAAGGGGAAATGTGGAGATGTAAGAAGCCGGACTTTATTATCAAGAATTTCCTTACTTCAAGCCGGGCGTGGTGGCGCACGCCTTTAATCCCAGCACTCGGGAGGCTGAGGTAGGTGGAGCTTTGTGAGTTCTAGGCCGGCTTGGGCTACAACGCCAGCGCAAGGCCGGCCTGAGCTACATAGTGCGACCCTGCCTCAAAAAACCAGGGCTGGGGAGTTTGGCTTAGCGGCTTAAGCGCCTGCCCTGGCAAGCACAAGGCTGTGAGTTCAATCCCCAGTGCCGAAAAAAAAAAAAAAAAAAAAAAAAAAAGAATTTCCTTACTTCAAGACCAAACTGACTCTGACTTTGAGTGCTTCTTCTTATTACCCTATATGGAACCAGAATTAAAATCAAAGTTCCACTTCATTTTTTCTTTGATATGGCACCACCGCATTCTCATATTTTCCCCTTAACTATGGTAAGCAAAAAAGAAAACTGTACTTAATATAAATCTTGAACATGCTAAGAGTTCAATCTTGTCATTTAATAAATGCCTGCACCTATTTTACTAGGCAAGTTCATAAAACAGGAAATAATCACATTGAAGACATTATTCCCTAATAGCAGCCTCTTAATTTTTAAACGGGAGAAAATGAAGTATTCATATCACATATATTTGCCCTCAAAGAAAATCACTCTCACAACCAGACAAATCATCCTGAACAATGATTTCTCTTCTTGTTTCATAATCCTGTAAATTTTACAAACAATTTTCCGTCTCTTTGCCATGATTTGTCTGTGTGTCCCTGGTATCCTTGTAAGACTTTACAATATGAATTACTGTATATGGGTCTTTGAGGCTCAACCTATGTACAGTTTGCACTTTTAAACACTATTCAGCGAAATTTTCTAGCCAGTTATCAAATGTTACTTTAGTCCTGCTTCCTCGCTCACCTCCAGTCAAAGGACTATTTCCACCTATAATCTAGTGTTATTTATTGCCCACAGCTCATCTTTGACCAGCAAAATAATTTTAAATTTGTAAAGTCGATTATTTATACTAGTTTCTTTCTGGAATCATTGAGTTTTTTCATGACACTTTTAACTATTCTATAAAAATCAGTTAAGTTCTCATGAATTTTTTTTTTTTTTTTTTTTTTTTTTTTTTGTAGCACCAGGGATTGAACTCACAACCTCATGCCTGGCAGCCAGGCACTTAAGAAGTTCTTAGGATAAATATAATTCAAATCAATCAAGATGAAAATTAGTAAGTACATCAAAGTAGCAAACCATCCCTATATCTTATCAATGTATTTGTTGACTAGATGTTCAATTATGAGTAAAAGAACAAAATGCAAAACTGTATGTTCAATTATGAATAAAGGAACAAAATTTTAAAACATGGGGGATACTGGAAATGTAGAATCTACAACCACAACTAAAAGGCAAGGAAAATTCTCTATATCATGTGAATCTTTGGTTCAATACTTACAACACAGTTTTTGTACTCATTTTATAATAAATTTCTCTCTCTTGATTTATTATTCTACCTTGCTTTTATTTTCTCTATTTTCTTTTCCTTTGTGTAGCTTATTGAGTTTACCCTATTTGCTTTGAAAAATATCCTTACCCTTTTGGAATGAGGTGAAACACATAATTATAAATTATATATTAAACAAATAGTTCATTTGTTTTATGAAGCACTGAGGAAAATTGCATTTGCTTTGCTTTTTGATAGTGTGTTGTGATAGAAGATTATGGACTGGCAAGCAAGAAATATTTAGCTAAGAGATTATAGGGAAGCTAACTAATCTTACTAAATTCTGTTTCCTTTTCTGTAGAGAAAGGGATAATACACCTTCCCAACAATGGTGAGATTAGCTGGCACTGTGCAACTAGCCTACATGTGGTATACAGAAGTTGCTCTGTAAGTGTTAGCTACTATTCTGATGATCGTGTGTAACTTAATGCTCTGTATTTTTAGTTCTGCTCCAGCTGCTCTGTGTGTGTGTGTGTGTGTGTGTGTGTGTGTGTGTGTACAGCTGGTCCTTGACTTCCAATGCGGTTACATCCTGATCAACTCATCAGAAGTTGAAAAACTAAGTCAAACATGCATTTAACACTTGTAACCTAATGAACACCGTATCATAACTGCACAGTACACTGTAGACTACCCGTGGTTTTCCCTCATTGTTAAGTGGGTGACCAAGAGGTGTGGCTCAAGCTAAGATTGTGAGGAAAGATCATACAGTGTATTATTAGCCCAAAAGATTAAAATGTATCATATATATTGTATATATAATGTATCATATATATATATTCAATCACTGATTTCCCTGTTTAATTTTCTTGTTAAATAAAATAACTTAGATATTTGTGTTGAATTCTTTCTAAAGGATCCCATCAGAATTTAGCAGAAATAAAATCAGGGAGTGAACTGTTGCAATGCATTCCTATCACCTGGTTGTCTGACATCCTAAAAACTCACAATGCTACATTGACAAGGATAAAATAATTTGGAAAGGAAACTATTTTTGTTTTCAATTGTCTTTTTAAGGAGCATTGCCTAAGGACAGGAAGAATATAATGTGGTCTCTAGCGACTCCTGGCGGCAGTTTGGTAGAAGCCTGAGCTTGCAGAACTACTTGAAAACAGTTGGTGCTCTCTCTGTCTCTCCTCCTCCTCTTCCTCCTCTCCCTCCCCCTCTCCCTCCCCCTCTCCCTCCCCCTCTCCCTCCCCCTCTCCCTCCCCCTCTCCTCCTTCCCTCTGTCCTCCCTCTTTCCCTCCTTTTCTCCTTTTAAATGTCATTGTAGGAACTCAGCCCTTTGAAGTGGGGGAAAGAGGAAGTAGGATTAACATGTTTCAAAAAGTAGAATAAAACCTCCTCCAAGGGGAAAAAAAATCCCAATTTGCTTCAATTACTGACACTTATTATCTCACCTTGTGAGTTCTAAATACATAAAGCAAGTGCACTGGTAATTCTCTTTTAATAGTGCTATTTTGGAATATGATGGCCCTTAAATAATTTATAAGTGGAGATGGTCTCTGACAGGAAGACTCCTCTAACCCAATACATATTCCATCAGGAGAAAAGCCAATAAGTGAAAGGATAATTTTTCACAAATTTTAAACCCCTTAGCCACTTAAATATACCAGACATGTTTTACGAAATGAGACAAAGAAACTTGTATTTAATAGAACTTTTCTTGTGAAGAGTATTGCGTATGCTTTTAAGGAAAGATTGAATACATCACACGTACAGCAAGAATCCAACCTCAAAGTTACAGAACCGCCTTCTAAGGAAGGCAGTTTCAATTAATTTCAGGGTTATATTTTTGGGTTTTTGCTTATTTTCTTGCTTACCTGTGTATTTGATTAAACACAAAGATGAGTGAAGCAAGAAAATTTTGTTCACATCCTAGAAATGAGAGAGAGAGAGAGAGAGAGAGAGAAAGGGAGGGAGAGAGAGACTAAGCAAAGGGGGCTTTCAAGCAGTCTCAATCTGAAGGTGATTTTAAAGTAATTTTCTATAGCTATATAGTGTAGAGTCTTTTCTTACTATCAGCATCAAGTCTCCAGAAACTGCTTAGTGACTTGTCCATGTTTAATGCAAGTATTTCCTTTTGGGTTAGCAAAAGAGTCAGTTAAACTGGTAACTGACTTCCCCTATTCCTAATAGCAACACACCACACAATCCACATTAGTATTGTGGTTACAAATGGATTTTCATGTCTGCCTCCAATGAAGCCCAGACTCTCCCCCTTACTAGTTCTGCACACTTGGGCAAGTTACTTAACTACAGTTCAGCTCCAGATTCCTGAGTTTAAAACAGGGAAGATAATCATGATACTGATGACAATAGTTTCTATTAAAGATGGTCTATGTGACACCCCTATTACCACTGTTAGAGCTTGTGTCTAGAGGCCCCCCAAAGTCTCACACACTCATAGGTGGGGCTTTTTAAAAGTAACTTGATCATAGATGTGTGAGGCTGTACTAAGGTATGTGATATTGGAATTAAGAGTCTGTGATAAGTAAATTAGTCCACTGTTGGTTTAGCATAGTTCTGGGTGTGGACAATGGGAAGCCCTACCCTGGCTGTGGGTGGCATCCACCAATAGACTTGCAGCATGAATGAGATTAAAGGGAAAGGCAGGTGCTGTGGCTGCTGCTGCCTCCCGCCTGCTACGCCAGGGACCGTCTATCCTCTGAGGCGCCCCTATGCCATGGCACCCTGCTTTGGAGGTAGCTGACTGGACCAAAACTTCCACAAACCAAGCTGAAGTGAACCTCTCCTCCTTTAACTCTGAGGATCACATAATAAAATAATAAAATAAAATAAAACAGATGGGGATCACAGAAGCTTCACACGATCACAGAGTATCCCACATCCCGGAGCACATTATCAGGACACCGCTGCAGGACTTCCTCCAGGACGGCCAAATGATTCAGCCAGCAGTTTCAGTTCACTGCATTCCCAAATAAATGGTGTGTCGGGGAATGTCGGAGGAGTTGCCAGGGCCGTTCTTCCTCAGCCCTCTTACGTGGAGCCAAAGCGGATTGGCCAGAGAGCCACTGAAGGAATTCCGATTCCTCCTGAAAGTCTCGAAGTCTTAAAACGCTCTACCTGGAGCTTCTCCTGAGGCAGCAGAGGTCGTGGAAGAGCGGAGGAAACCGCCTCCTGCCTCCTTGACGTGGGCAGAGCTTCGCCACGGGCCAGGTGGGCCACAGAGGCCATTTGGGGTCACTTTGAATCTCACTCCAGAGGATGCCTGGAGGGTCTCTGAGGCCCATGCAAAGAACATTCACGTAAGGCGGACTTGGAAGTTCAGGGCTGAGAGCTCAGAAAGATGCTCCAGACACGTCGTGGTCCATACACATCAAATGCGCATTCCCAGGAGTCAGGGGGTTCAAGGTAGCACCATAGCACATCAGCCACTGAAAATCAGGTTCCTTTTGTACCCATCCTCTCTCAACCCTGCTTTCAAGGCCTGACCTTCAAGGGTGAGAAGGGAGACCACAGGGAAAGGAGGAACACAAAAAAGGCCGAGGTCATTTTTACTGTATGTGTCCAGGCGTCAGGGGCAGAGGGAAACATCCATACTGTGCTTGGCCTCTTACAGTGAATGAGACATGTCAGTTACTAAAAGTTTTCTTTCGGCTGAAATTAACATAGGAGATTGTTTTATTGTTTGTCTTGCATAAGAATATCTAAAAAATTCACTGTACATTATGGGGACTTTTACCTAGGATGAAAATAGCTCAATAAAGCAAAACAGTATAGAGAAATGGTGAGACTAAGTAAAACTATTTCTCTTCTACCCGCTGAGTTTAGGATGCTTAAAAACACAGTTATTGTTGGAAGACAATTTCTTGTTATCTCACCCCTCTCACTTTTTATGATAGGTAATGATGTTTGTATATAGCTACCTCACTCTCTGTGCACTGCATCAAGCTGTCTTGCTGTCAAAATTAATTACTAAACCAAGTATCCCAAGAACTTCTCCAAGTGACTTTCTCACCCCCTCAGCAGTCATTTTCTTATTCACTGCATTTGACCAAATTCCAAAATCTATTATCTGTGCGTCACAGATGTGAGGTCCCCCACCCCATCGCTTTCCTGTCGATTTGTACCTGCTCAGCTGGTCTGCTTTTATTAATGCTATTTATGAGGAGCAGGAGACCCTTCCTCTATTAAGAATTTATTGTAGGATGGTCTGAATGTAGCTTGTACAAAAGTAGGAAAAGCCTATTAAATTGTCTTTCCCACAAAATATAACACTCCTCAAGGAATGACATCAGACCACGTTTTTCTTCTAAAATCCTTCTAAAGTTTGATATCAAACAAAATATTAAGAATGTGTTGCACTAAGTAGTGTATATCTAATATTTTATTTGTGCATTTGAATTGCTCCAAACCTTCTCCCAATGGTGGGAACAGATAGCCTGGTAACAGCAAAAGGCCAAATTCCCTAACGTTGTCTCCTCCACCACCCGTGCTGTTGAGACTAGTGTTGTGGTTTGTAACTAGATATCACCTCAAGACCTCATGCAGTCATATGTGGGGTTTTCAGAGGTAACAGGGTCTACAGTGTGCAATACTGAGCTAAAGGGTGTCTGATAACTGAATTAAACCATTAATTGGTTTTTCACAGTTCTGGGTATAGACAATGGGAAGACCCACCCTAAGTGTGGGTGATATCATCCAATAAGCTTGCAGCATGAATGGAATACAAAGGCACAGAAAGAAGGCAGGCTCACTGCTGCTGCTTGCTGCTTTTTCTCTGTTTGCCCTGCCATGGACTGTTCCTCCTCTACCACATCCCTCTGCCATGCTACCCTGCCTTGGAGCAAGCTGACTGCAAACTGAAACCTCTACAAACTATGAGCTAAAATAAAACCTCCTCCTTTAACTCGTGTGTGTCAGCAATGAGAAAGTGATAAAAACAGCAAGAATTCCCACCCCCTAAGTAGGTTATTCCCCTCACTCTGCTACCAGCAAGTGTTTCTAGGGGTTGCCAGCAGTGTTTTCACAGATGCTCATATAAATTCTTATCAGTGAACATCGCAGCTGCGTTAGCTTAGTGTCATCCACTAGCTGCTGGCACACCTGCTGGGTACTTGCTATTTTCCAGAGGCATCCACTGGGCACCAGAATGCTGCTGAGCCCCTGCAATCTCAACGTGCGACTGCTGCATATGCTCTTGTTTGACTGTGTCCCATTAGGTTAAACTCTATTAAAAATGACCCTACTCCATGTAGGAGATATAGTCTACATTTTACAGTTTAGATGAAATCTGTTTCAGTGGAAGAATGATTATTTATTCTGCGTGTGATGGATTAACCAATGGTCAACTTGTACCACTCAGCTGAACCAAATCAGTGTGGTGCTGGGTGTAGAAGGCCTACCTAAGGATTATTACCAACAGCATAAAAGGAGAACTGAAGGGAAAGATGAAGTGCTGTTCATTCTCCTGGAGGAAACTGTCATGCTGGTTTTCCTGATATGAACTCAGCTGCTCTCATCAATGAAGGAGCTCTGGCCCTCACCGTCACTGAGGATGGCTGCAGTTCTCTTCAGGGGAGCTCTGGTCCTCACCTTGAGCATCACTTCCTGGCTCCAGTGCAGATCCCTCAGCCTGCTGGCACGGATCCTTCATTCTGCTGACACAGACTTTCTTACTTTCACCACTGGCCATTGGCGGACTCAGCACAGATCCTTGATACAGACTTGCACAAGACAGTGTCATGGGCCCTAGGTCATCAGCTGGACTTGTGCAGGACATTGCTGTGGCATCCAGGCCCTCAGCTGGATTCTTTGGGTCTCTAGTGTATGGACAGATCTCCTGCACTCTTCTGCATTTGACTCTTTGGGTGAATATTATAAAATAATCCCATAAATTATATGTCCTATATTAAATTATTCCCTTAAAAATGCTGCCTACAACACTGCCCCAATAGGGTACAAACAGGATGCTGCATAAGGACATCGATGCATCCAGATGATGAATGGTGGCTGTTATCGGTTCTGGACTTTTTGGTAAGATCGAGTGGCATAGTGGCTGTTAGCTAACACAGTCCTGGCCAAGCCACTGTTGAGGGGCTCCACGCCCTGGAAAACAGGATTCCTCTCATAGTCTACATCATTTTAGCCATTGAGCTTTGTACTTCTGGGGCTGGATCTTCCCAAAGGAGGCACCACTTTCTGGTTTGGACAAAAATGTTACAAGGACTGACAATAAACTAAGGAACATAAATTCATTTAGTGAAACTGGAACAGCAAACCAAACAAGTAACTACTATAACATGATATTCAGAGCCACCCTTTCCTCAATCCCGCCAAGAACTAAGAACCAAGGTTTTCCTACTTCATCAAATGCACAATTCCGTCTTTCTCCTAGAGAATTCTCCAAGAAGACTTATGGGGTCCTCATGCAAAGGAACTTCTGGAAAGCTCTTACCTATTTACCGGGAATGATCAGACACAAATTAGTGTCACTTAAACCAAGATAGAATCCTACCATCATTAAATATCCTTTACTTGAAGGTTTGCTATAATTTTTGTAAAGCCTTTTCTGTAAGGGTATCTAATTAGAATTGTCCTTTTGTGCATAAATTGGAGTAAGTTATAAATATTGCCAGACATTAACTATACTTCCAGGGTCACATTAACTGTGACTTGCACTGTCTTTCCCCAAAGACCTGCCAGTAGCAGCAGACGGATGGAAGTAAGCAAAGAGATGCAGCGTGTGCTTACACAGGTCTTTAAGCAAACCTGGCTGACTTGAGACACATTTTGATTTAGTCAAACAAGCACTAAATTCAACACTGCAAAATTTGTGCTCTAATTGTATAATAACCACTGGTTCTGGTCATGTCCAATTTTCTAAGGCTTAAAGATATTGGCAAAACCAATTCTGTTTATTTTGCATGATTGTTATCAATATGAAATGAAAATATTTGAGAAACTGCAAAAGCACTGGACAAATGTAAGTCATCGTTATCATCTGCTATCCATGAGAATCTTGAAAACATTTTATAATAAAAAACTATAATGATGCTTACTGAGATGAAATATATATGAGCTTAAGAAATGATAGAAGCCATGAATGCTTAGCCTAGGAAAGAAACGGAACCCATAAGACAGATTCAAGGAGAGATCCAGGAGAAGATAACTTCCATTGAAAGCATTCACAGCAGAGTCAGACAATGTGAGGACAGAATGTCAGATAGGCTTGCGGCTAGTGATCATGAAAAGGAAGATTTCTTAAATATAGCAAGGGACCATGAGAAGTCAATCCAGCAAAAAGAATAATTTAAGATAGATTGGGTGAGTGAAAAAGCAAGAAATAACACATTATATGTGTATATATATATATATATATATATATATATATGTATATATATATACTGTCCACAGACTTCATGGTAGAAAACTTACCTGGTAGGGAAAAAGAATTTTACATACAGATATGTAAGATACATAAAACAAATTAACCATGATGAAAAAAAACCTACATTCAGGCATATCATAGTCAAGATTTCAGAAATTCAACACAAAAATACAATATTAAAAGCTGTTAGGGAAAAAAAACAAATCATCTATAAAGGAAAGCCCAGAGAACCACAGCTGATTTCTCATCACAAACCCTCAAGTCAAGTAGAGCTTAAAGTATTTCAAGCTCAATAGGAATACAACCTCCAACCCAGACTGAGGTACCCCACAAAGCTATCTTTCAAAATTGATGGCAAATAAGATACTTACAAGACAAGAACTCCTGAGGAAATTTGTGACCAACAAACTAGCACTTTAAAATGTTTTGAAGGACATTCTAGAAAGAGACAACAAGGATTACAACTCCATGAACACCTACAGAATGAATCCACCAGGCAAGGCAAATAATTAAACAGATGGGGGGACATAAGAGGGAACCAACTATAGGAAAATGACACAAAGAGGATAAGTCAATACATATTAGTTATAACCATCAATGTTAATGGTCTTAGTTCACCAGTCAAAAGACACAGATTGGCAGAATGGATCAAGAAGCAAGATCCAACAACATGCTTTATACAAGAAACACATTTAATTCAAAAAGAGATTCATAGAATGAAAGTCAAAGGATGGAAAACAATATTCCACGTGACAGAACCCATAAAAAAGCAGGTTAGCTTTTCTATTCACAGATAAAGTGAATTTCAAATCAAGACTGATTAATAGAGACAAAGAAGGTCACTACATTGTTATAAAGGGAACAATCCAAGAGGAGGAGATAACAATCATAAATATACATGCAACAAATACCAGTACACCCAATTACGTAAAACAAATAGTAACAGATGTGAAAAATCAAATAAGCACTAATACAATTGTATTGGGGATCTCAATACTGCACTGTCATGAAAAGACAGATCAACTAGACAAGAAATCAACAACGAAATATTAGAATGGAACCAAACTTTTGAAAAAATGGAGTTAATAGATATCTATAGAGTGTTTCACCCCACAACATACACATTCTTCTCAGCTAAGCATGGGACATTCTGGAAAATAGACCACATACTATTTCATATAACATGCTTAAGTAAATGCAAAGGAATCGAAATTACCCCATGCATATTATCAGACCATAGTGCAATGAAAATGGAAATCAATGGTAAAAGAAACCACAAGAATTTCTTAAACACATGGAAATTAAATACCACCCTCCTGAACAACCGATGGGTCACAGATGAACTTAAATAAATTAGACAGTTTCTACAGTTAAATGATAACAATACAACATGCCAGAATTTATGGGCCACAACGAAAACCATCCTGAGAGGGATATTTGTAGCATTGAATACCCATGTCAGGAAAACAGAGAAAGTTAAAATAAACAACTTAATGTTAACCTCAAATTTCTAGAAAAACAAAGCAGGCCATGCCCAAAGCTCACAAGAGGGGTGCAATTATAAAGATTAGAGCTAAAATTAACACATTGGAGACTAAGAAAACAATACAAAGAATCAATGAATCCAAAGAGTTATTTCTCAAAAGATTAAATAAAATTGACAAACCCTTATCCAACATTATCAAAGAAAGGAAAGACTCAGATCCATGCAATTATGAGTGAAAAGGGTGAAATCACAATGAAACATGCAGAAATTCAGTAGATTCTCAATATGTACTTCGAGAACCTGTATTCTAATGAGATGGAAAATGCAGAAGAAATGGACAGATTCCTAGATGCATATGAATTTGCAAAGCTTATTTAAGAAGAGACAAAAATTTTATATAAACTAATATCAGTCAAAGAAATTGAAAATGTGGTTAAAACTCTTATCAACAAAGAAAAGCTCAGGCCCTAATGGATTTACTGCTGAATTCTACAAGAAGTGTAAAGAAGACATAATACCACTACTTCTTAAACTCTTTAATGAAATTGAAATGGAAGCAATACTCCCAAATTCATTCCTGAACGCAAGCATTACTCTGATACCAAAACTGGAGAAGGATCCAACTAAGAAAAGAGCTACAGGCCAATCTCCATAATGAACATAGATGCACAAATCCTCAGTAAGATACTGGCAAACAGAACTCAGCAAATCATCATGATCCAGTGGATTCATTCCAGGGATGCAGGGATAGTTCAAAATACATAAATCAATAAATGTAATACACCATATTAACAGAGCCAAAGACAAAAACCATATGATCATCTCAATAGATGCAGGAAAAAGCTTTTTACAAAGTCCAGTACCTACTTATGATAAAAACCCTACAGAAAACTGGAATAGTTGGTCTTTATTTCAACCTGATACAAGCCATCTGTGAGGAACTAACAGCCAACATCATACTATATGGACAAAATCAAAAGCTTTCACTCTAAAATCAGAAACAAGACAAGGATGTCCACTGTCTCCACTCTTATTCAACACAGAACTGAAAACATTAGCCAGAGCAATTAGACAAGAGAGAGAAATAAAAGGAATATGCACAGGAAAGGAAGAAGTTAAATTATCATGATTTGTGGATGACATGATGCTCTGCATAGAAGACCCCCAAAACACCACTGAATAACTGCTAGATTTAATAAGCAAATTGAGTCATGTAGCTGGATGCAAAGTCAACACTCAGAAATCAATAGCCTTCCTGTACACAAATAACAAACTCACTGAAAGAAAAATTAGGGAAACAACACCTTTCATAATAGCATCTAAAAAAATGAAATACTTAGAAGTCAATCTAACAAAGATATAAAAGACTTGTACCTTGAAAACTACAGTATTCTAGAAAAGGAGATTGAAGAGGATATCAGAAAATTGAATGATATCCATTGCTCTTGGGTAGGAAGAATCAATATAGTGAAAATGGCCATATACCCCAAACTGTTACACAGATTTAATGCAATTCTGATCAAAATTCCAACAGCATATCTCACAGAATTACAGAAAACCATCTTAAAATTCATTTGGAACTAGAAAAGACCTAGAATAATAAAGGCAATTCTCAGCAACAAAGGCAAGGAAGGTGGCATCATAATCCCTGCCTTGAAATTATACTATAAAGCTACCGTGATAAAAACAGCATGGTACTGGCAACAAAAAAAGGGACCAAAGATCAGTGGAACATATTAGAAGATACAGAAACAACTCCAGACATACTCAGCCACCTTATCTTTGACGAAGGTGCCAAACACATTCACTGAAAAAAAGATAACCTCTTTAAGAAATGATGCTAGAAAAACTGGCTTTTCACATAGCAAAGATTAAAATTGAGCCCATATCTTTCACCATGTACTAAACTAAAATAAAAATGGATCAAAGATCTAAATATTAAAACAGAAACATTAAATCTGCTGGAAGACAAAAACTCTTGAAGACATTAGTGTAGGCAAAGACTTCATGAATAAAACTTGGATCACATAGGAATTATCACGAAGATCAACAACTAGGATCTCAGCTTACTGAAAAACTTTTGCACCACAAGAGAAACCACCAACAGAGTGAAGAGACAACCCACAGGTGGAAAAACATGTTTGCCAGCTGTTTCTCAGACAAAGGATTACTTTCAAGAACATATAAAACTCGAAAAAATCAGACCTCCCAAATTAAAAGACCCAATCCAAAAATGGTCATCTGAGATGCAAACAGACTTTTCAGATGAGAAAATACAAACAGCAAATAAATATATGAAAAATGTTCAACATCACTGGTCACTTGAGAGATGTAAATGAAAACAACACTGAGATTCCATCTCACTCCAGAAAGAATGGTTATTATCAAGAAGTCAACCAATAACAAATGCTGGAGAGACTGTGGAGAAAAAGGAAGCCTTCTCCACTGCCTGTGGGAGTATAGACTGGTGTAACCACTGTGATTCCTCCAAGAAATAAAGAAAACTAGGATTAGAGGCCCCATTTGACCCATCTATTCTCCTGCTGTGTATTATCCCAGAAGAATTAAAAACATCATACCACAGGTATATATGTGAACCCATGTTTATAGCAGCATAATGTATAATAGCTAAATCTTGCAAACAACCCAAATGTTCATCAACTATGGATAAAAAAAAAAGATATGACATTTTTATACAATGGAGTACTACTCAGGTATAAAGAAGGATAAACTGGAGACTTTTCCAGGGAAACGGATGCAATTCAAGACCATACTCATAAGTGAAATAAAGCAGATTCATATCATATTATCTCCCTAGTGTGAGAGCTGAAAGAGTAAATAAGACTCAAAATGTACAACAGATATTGTAAAATGGGAAGGAACTATTCAAAAGGAAAGAGAAACTGGGCTGGGGGAAAGGAATAAAGAAAGAAGGGGGAAAATGTATATATATATATATATATATATATATATATATATATACATACAAGATAGTTCTGATAGTTATACTAATAATTTCTCTTAATTCATGGAAAAGAAAGCCTTGTGCTAATATTGTTGAACAATTAAATGCCTGTATCTTGGGCTGGGAATTTAGCTCAGCAGCTCAAGTACTTGACTGGTAAGCATGTGGTCATGAGTTTGATCCCTGGTACCAATAAATAAATAAATACATACATACATACATACATGGCTATATCTTGTTCTCTGAGTAGCTTAAAATAACAATACACAAGCCGGGTGTGGTGGCACATGCCTTTAATCCCAGCACTCAGGAGACTGAGGCAGGAGGATTGTTGTGAGTTCGAGACTAGCCTGGGCTATAAAGTGAGTTCAAGGACAGCCTGAATGGTATAGTGAGACTGTGTCTCAAAAAATAGGACTGGGGATTTACTCAGTGGCATAAGTGAGTTTGACCCTGGTACCAAAAAAAAAAAAGAAAGATAACAATACACGATGTATTAACCTTTGTTACTCTCCTAGTATCTTGTTTTGAAATTTTGGGGTTTTTTCTTTAAAATAAAAATTTAAATATATATACATATAAATTACTCTTTCACGAAACTTGACAGTGAATGAAAAGGCAAGAAAATAAAAGGAAAATTACTGTAAGAATTATGCGAAAGTTATGGCCATTTATTTTATGTGGTTTTTTTCAGCTTAGGACAAATTAAATACAGAAAAATTGCCAAATACCTCCCTTTTGTTTCTTTTGTGTTCTTTATATGGTTCTCTTGTTGCTCAAGTCACACTGCAGAATAATTAGATCTCTTTCTTTCTTAACAGGACACCTTGAATACTGCGTTGTAGTCCATACTCAAAAGCTTGCTACACCTGAACTGACTATAGAGGATAACTGAAGAACCACAATCCTGATAGAAGTAGGGATGATAGAAGTGGGAGAGAGTGGTTCGGGAGGATAAAAGGCTCTCCAGGCTTTGAGCGGAGGAGTACCAATAAAGCAGAGGCTCTTTAGAAAGGAGTACAGAGGAGGGAAGTGGAGGAAATCCTATCAGATGAACTGGATTTGGTTTAGCCAGAGGTAGATCTCCTGACAGGCAGAAGGGGAATTCTGGGAATACAAAGCATTAGGAAGACAGCCAGAGCAGACTAAGTAGGAAGTTAATAAAAAGACTGTCCAAACCAAGCCAGGAATGCTAACCTCCTAATGACTTCACTCAGTCGTACACAACCACGGTGCATATTAAAACCACCTAAAGAACATTTTAAAGTAGTGATTTACATTCCCGCTGCTGGAAATTCTGATTTAAGAGATCTGTAAGGAGACCCTGGCTTTGAGGCGTTTACGCCCTCAGGTGTTAGTAATGTGCAACCGGAGCTGAGGCTCACTGGCTTAGCAGAACTTTATTGTTTAAAGGGAAAGGACTAGCTTCACTTATTGGTGCTATCAAGATTTCAAAGAGAGAAAAAATGACTGTAGACCAGGTAACAGCACACTTACAAAGGCAGGGAATGTGATAATGCTGTCCACGGTCCAATGATTCTCTTCTCTGCTCTCTCTGATATGAAAGAGATTGTCAATTACGGCTATGGTTTTGCTCGTCGGGCACACAGACTTCTGTGAAGGCAAGTTATCATTAGCGCTGTTGCTCTCTTAACTTAGAGGCTGCAAACCCTTTACTGGTTTGCACACAGTTTTTTATGCAAATTAAAATGAAAAGTTTCATATATGAAACAACTGTGTTCCTAGTGGGTACCTATATCTCTGATCAAGCAATTCAAAGATCTCAGTTTGTTGATATTTTTGCCACTGTTGCAGTCACAAATAAGATCACATAGTCCTGCTCTACAAATCTTAATGACACCATCAATAAGTAGAAATGGGCCTGGACTGACTTGATAAATTGATTAAGGGAGATTGTAATATATCAGTAGCAAAAAAAAAAAGTGAAAAAAATCCCGGTATCCCTCCTTTTAGCTCTGATATAAAAGCAGGAATGCAAGGCCCTGTGGTTTTGGCCTATAATCCCGGTACTCAGCAGGTCGAGGCAGGAGGATCCTGGTGCAGTTGAGGCCAGCCTGGACTACAAAATGACTTCGAACACAACCTGTACAATGTAGTGAGGCCCCTTCTCAAAAAACAAATAAATAAGCAAACAAGACTGTAGTTAGTTAGCATTCACTGTAAATAAAAACTCACAACCTGCCCGTGGAAGTTTTTATTTCTCTTTTATCCCACCTACATACTTAACAAGCAACAAAAAAATAATCCTGACACAATCTTGAATCTGATACAAAAAAGGTTTCTTCCCTACAAATTAAATGACAAGAACAATAGCTAACATTTGTGGCTTGCCATTCTGTCAGAGTTAAATGTATCATTTCATCTAATCTTTATAATATCACTACAAGATAAGAGCTATTATTATTATTATTATTATTACTCCTATTTTGCAGAAGACATTGAAAGAGAAACTTGCTGCCGAGCAGAATCCGTAAATAGTAAAATCAGGACTGAACCTGAATCTTTAATCAAGTCAAACTGCTTACCCATTGCATTACGTTACACATCATTAACCAGAGCTGAAAGCAATTACGCTCCATGCAGGTCAGTGTTGAGGTGTATCACTTTCTCTGGACAGTCTTCTACATTTTTCTTACAAACTTCTTAAAATAAGAACTTCCCTAGCTGAGAAAGGCTACTGGATAATCTTTTGCACACAGCAAGATAATGCTCTTACTGTGTGGGATCTTGTTGTTACTTGCCTTTTTCTTTTCTCCTAAAGAAAAATGTTTCAGCCCACTTGCATAATAAGCTATTGGCAGGATTGGGAGAGGAGTTTATGGAAACACACTGAAGAACAAAGGTTACATCAAAGTCCATGCAGTGCCCTGGGGTCTGGATTGATGTTACTCTATTGCCATCTTCTGGCTTCCTTATAAAATGCATATGATTGGCAATCTGGTTGTACAGATAGGTTAGAAATATTTTCACAGCATTATGCATCAAAGAACAAGAACCTCAGAGGCTGAGTGGCAGCAGACGCCATCGCTTTAGACTAAGCTCTTCGTTTTAGGTATTAGTTTGCTTCCTTACCTGTTTTGGGAGTTGTCAGATGGTCTCACTATGTTGTTGAGGCTGATGGGGGACTCCTGGGTTCGAACCATCCTTCCCTCTCAGCTTTGAAAGTAGCTAGGACTGCAGGCAAGTTCCACCACCCTGGCTTTAAGAGCTCATCTGTTAATTAAGGAAACACTAATCAATCAGACTCAGCTGAGCGTCTGTGATAGTCAAGATGTGGCTACTGCTAGCAGAAAGATCTAAAGTGGGTTTATTCAAAGTCACCCAGATGATTGTCAGACTTCCGGCAGCAAAGGCTGTCATAATACAATCATATGTATTCTTCAACGCTATGTAAAACATTTCGTTAGCACTCTTTGTACATTGTATAAAAAATAATACAGGAAAGCAATATGCAGTCCTTATCTGCACCCCACTACACTTATTTCTTATCTTAATGCCTACCATTCTTGAAGCTTTATTATCAGCTGCACACAACCTGGTAAACATTGTCTGTTACACCTGAAAGTCTGTATCTATAATGTGGCCCAGTCAGCCCGAATGTATCTGTGGAATAAGACAAATCTGACATCAGATGGACTTAACATAATCTTTTTTTTTTTTGCCTCAGGTATTCTCTTTATTTGAAGGATCACTCAGTGGATTTTAAGTACTAATTTCAAGAGTGTTTTAAAAAATATGTATCTATATCAATTTACAACAGTAAAACTACCACCCACTCAAGATACTAAACAAAAATCTTACATATGAATGCCACATGATCTCTTAAATATGAAATTTCTTGTAACATCCTTATTTTCTCTTAATAAAAATGTTACTCTCCATTTCTATGACCTAATGAGTTTCTATCACCTTTAAGCTCCCTTAAGCTTTCTTTTATACATGCGTGAGTATCTTGAGTTAAATATTGACTTTTTTACTCAATTTAGATATCATCAATTGTTAATTTAACCAGTTTATGATAATTCAGCTGTATCTCTGTCAGTATCTTTTATGCAAATTTTAACACTCCTTTGCTATTTTTGTTTTGTTATTTTTTCTTGGGTTTTCCCTCGTTTTCATTCAAGAATTTTGGCATGTAAGTCATCTATGTTTGTCCACAACTCAATGACAAATTGACTTGCATGAACAACCATCTGAAGCAGTAATTACTGGTTTTCCCAATCAGTATTTCAAACATATCCAACCCTCTCCAGTCAGTGTTTTGAAAATTTTCTAATAAATTTACATTATCAGTATTAACATTATGAACTTGTTGGATTTTTTAAGGAAATAAGTTACCATTTTCCAATTTTGTCAGATTAACATTTAGAATGTCTTTTCTGTACTTGTCCTACCCACTGTGACAAAGCACTTTTAACTAACGTACATTTGGCTTAATAATATGCATCTTCATAATGGTACATGGCAAAAATAAAACAGTATTTATTTTCCCAACACACTGAGTATTTGGAATTCACTTTGACAGTTTAAAACTATATAAACCAAAAATTTTAGATCTGGCTTACAAATCTATTTTGCATTTAGAATTAGTACCTTATATGTAGCAATTTTAGACTCCATGTTCTTAACTACTTTTAACCATCAAATCTTGTATAGAATTATCTTCCCTTACTTTTAAATTTTTCTTCTAGTTGCAGTAAATCATTGAGCAAAATTTTCAGAGAAGGTTCTTGGTCAATATACTTCCTTAATCCCTTGTTATCTAAGGAAGTCTTCCAATTGCCATCATACACAGAAACTAACTTGGCAGGGTATACAATTCTTGGTTCAAAATTATTCTCCCCCAGTACTCTGTAAATGTTGCTCAATTGTCTTCTGGAAATTTAGAATTGTAAGAGAAAAATCTGAGGTCAGTCTGATTTTTGTCTCTTTATAAGTAACCTGCTTTCTCTGTCTGGATACTTGCAAAATTTTTCTTTATCCTTGAAGTTTTAAAAAGTCACAAGGATATGTCTAGTTGTTGCTTTCTTCTCATTAATCTTAATCTTTATAAGTAACCTGCTTTCTCTGTCTGGATACTTGCAAAATTTTTCTTTATCCTTGAAGTTTTAAAAAGTCACAAGGATATGTCTAGTTGTTGCTTTCTTCTCATTAATCTTAAAGGCAGCCTGTGAGTCTTCTCCATTTGTAGGCCTACTTCGTTCTTCAACTCTGAAAAGTTTTCTTCAATTAGTTCTGTAACTATTGTTTCAGCTTTGCTTGCTTTTTCTTCTGTTTCCTGATATTCCTATTACACCTAGATTGTATTTTCCGGACAGACCCTCTCCATCTCTCTTTCTATGATCTTTGCTCATCTTAATTTCTCTGACCTTTTCCTCTGCATTCTGTGGGAATGTCTCTTGTTTTCCATTTACTTCAGCAGTTTTATTTTATGACCAACTCTTCTTACGTGCTTCCTCTAAATGGAAGGCCATGGTCTTTTCCATATGGTCACACACCACCTGCTCTATAATTAAGCTCACACAGGTAATGAACTCTCCTTTAAGACAGTCAATACTTTCTAAGTGATGGCTGTAGACAGAACCTCCTTATCGAGAGGAGGCATTTTCTTACTTACTTAGCTCTACACCTTTCTTCTGAACTGCAGTCCTATGACTTTTTAAATAGTTCTTCATGACAGGGTACAAAAACACCATTTTCCCAAGTCTGAAATTTTCTTATCCTAAAATTTTAATGGTGTGCAGTTGGTATCATCTATAAAAGAAAAAAACAAATTGAATTACACAATTAAAACTCGCTTTAATCCCACATTGTTAGATCTGCATAATGGACTTCTTTTTAGTTTCTTACAAATATTCAAATATTAGTATATTTCTTAGCAACTTACTTGTTTTCCTGTGCTTAAAAGATAGGGAAATCTGCAATTGGGTAAGCATTCCTGCACGGTAACGACGGGCTGCTGCTGAGTAGATGTGGTCCCCTTTGGATGGAGCAAGAATTCTGGTTTTGTCTTAATTCCCAGCACACGTACCCACACGATCCACTTTTACACATAAAATCATTATCACTTTAATTGAATATTTCAAGTGTTCAAAAATAATATAACAGCTTCCTGCATGCTCACCAAAAAGTTTCTGAAATATAAGTTTGCAAACAGAAATCATCTCTTGTATAACTCTCCTGATACTGTTCCTGTTCTCCTATTAAAAGGTAACCACTACTCTAATTTAATTCTGGTTATTCATATTCACATTTCATACATTTATAACAAACATAAATATCTATAAACTAAATGTACTAGTTTCAAAACAACATGAAGGATATCTTCAATAGATTGCTTTTGCACTCATTTCTTAAACTCAGTATTGTATTTTGTAGATTTATCCATGTTGATGCATATAAATTTTAGTTCACTCATTGTAATGTCAGTATAGTATTCAATTGTAGGTCTACAACAGAACTTATTTCTATGTTCTCTGCTAATTAATACTTGGAATATTTTCCATCTGTATAGCATTACAAATAATTCTGCAATAAGCATTAGTGTCTTTATGGTCACATGTGGCTTTTCTTTAGGTGGTAAACACCAAATTTTAATATGTGTGGTGATCACCTGAAAGGTTGTTGGTTAAAAGCCAACATGTCCCACCCCCAACTTTTCTAATTCAGTTCATTAAGGTTGGGGACCTAGAATTTGTCCTTCCGACATGTTCCCAGGTGACACTGATACTACTGGTCTAGGGATTGCACTTTAAAAACCTCTGTTTCAGGATCTATACCAAGGAATGGAATCACTGGCTCATCTACAAGGAACGTGCACCTTCAGCTTGATTAATTATGCCGCAGGGCTTTCTCCAAGACAATAGAACAGTTGATAACCTGATATTTGTTTTTGTAAATTATCTTTGCTCAACATCTGGTACTGTCAGATATATAATATTTGCCAATTTATATGATCCAAAATTATGTCAGATCACATTTTTAATAGTTTTCAGATTGCTAGTGAGCTTCATCTTTTTTCATGAGTTTATTGATCATATGGTGTTCGCTTTCCTGTGAGTTGACCTTTCAGAGTCAGTGTCCATTTTGGAAAGTGTTGACATTTTCTTGTTGATTTGTCAAAGTTTCAAAAAAAATGTTTAAATATTCTGGCTAATAATCCAATTTGTCTTTTAATGCGTATCATTTTTTTTCTTTTAGAATCAAACTGACCTATTCCTTTAAAGACTTTTTAAAATGTATAAAGAATTTTCTTTTCTTTGAGACTGTAAAGATAGATATATAGATACAGAGATACAGAAATACATAGATACATAGATTGTGTGTGTGCGTGTGAGAGAGAGAGAGAGTGAGAGAGAGAGAGAAAGAGATCTTGCTATGTTACCCAGGCTAGCCTCAAACTCATGGCTCAAGTGATCCTCCTGCCTCAGCCTTCCCAGTGTCAGGCTTCCACTCCTTGTTCTCACCACACTAGTTTTTTTATTTGTTTAAGTGGCAGTTCTACCATACATTAAGCTTCCATAAATGTGAAGGTATGTGGCTCTCTAATTTGCTTCATCAGTCTGCTTCTTCATTTAAAAATACCTTTTTTAATTAATACAGATTTTTATATCCCCTACCCCATCTTGCTTTCCCTCAGAATTGTCTTGTCTTTGCTATTTCACACGTTATAGGATTCTGCTTTGATGAGAATTTTGCTGATTTAAAAAAAATAATTTAGGAGATGAAATATTTACTCCTCTCAGCCAGCAGTTGCTGTGTGGTACAGACAGACAATTAAACTC